>JBBPOS010000676.1:0-13253 GCA_038091575.1 Leccinum subgranulosum
CGTACAGACCGCGCGCTGCGCATTTCGATATTCTTTTCCGCCGCCACGGTAGCAGGTGCTTTTGGTGGTATTCTTGCGTGAGTGTCCTTCCCATTTCCTATGTTCATTGCATGACATACAGACCGGAAGTTATGCCATCGAAAGAATGAATGGGTATGTGATGTTCTTAAAATGATTTATTTTGCCTTCCGCTGAGCTTATTTTGCCTACCAGGATCGGCGGCCTCTATGGCTGGCAGTGGATCGTAAGCAAACTTCGATGATTCTGTGAATGTGTTCATGTAAAGTCATTGTGTACAGTTCTGCCTAGAAGGACTTGGTGAGCGTCCAGTCCAACATGAAGTACCAGGTGAACTTACGATCCCACAGCCACAATTATCACCGCTTTCGCAGCCTTCTTCCTCATGTATGATGTGTGTAGCGATGCCTCCTCGGACCGTTGCAGAGACTCATCATTCCATGTTTATGTCTAACATTTAGTTCCCAGATACAGCGTCATTCTTGACCGATACGGAGAGATGCAATATTCTTGCCTTGTTGAAGAATGATCGGCAGGGTCTCGCAACGCACTACGATTTTGCATTCATCGTTCAATCCTTCAAGGACTATAAAACTTTTCTTCAAGCGATGATATTCGCTGGGTATGTAGCTTGCGGTCACTACATACGGCAGCATTCTGACTCTGACATTTACACTCTTGCTAGTCTGGCCGTTGCCGTTTTCGCTATCTCACTTTTCATCCCTACAATCATTAACGAGCTCGGCTTTTCTGCTGCTAATGCCCAGCTGCTTTCCGTCCCTCCATACGCTGCGGGTTGCGTATGCACTGTTCTCGCTGGGATTCATTCTGATCTTCGTAAACTTCGAGGGCCGTACGTGATCGCCGGGGCATTTATCTCCTTGGTCGGTTTTATTGTACTGGATACGCAAAAGAGCCCTGGTGCTTCGTACGCTGGCGCTGTCCTTGCTGCGGTCGGTGTATTCCCAACTATCGCTATTAATCTCGCATGGGTTAGCTCAAATGCCGGAGGTGATCTGAAGCGTGGCGTTGCCATTGCCATGACCACTGGTATGGCAAATCTGGGGGGGTAAGCCACGCATTTTCTTCCAACACGAGCATACAGACTAATAAAGCGACAATAGAGTCTGCTCGTCGTTTATCTACTTTAATCCTCCACGATTCCATGTGGGCCACAGGACGGTGATGGGTTGGCTGTGCCTTTCGTGCGCGTTTATTACTGCTACCCTCAGGATGCTGACTCATTCGATGATTACTTAGTATACTCCTGTCTGCGATTGCGATGTGGGATTACAACAGAATCAACAAACAGAAAAAGGACCTGTGTCGGGAGCATGGAATTACTGAGGATAGCAAGGATGAGTTTAGAAATGCGGGAGACGAGAGTCCTCTGTTCAGATACACGCTCTAGTCAGGTCTTATGTACAAACATGACCAAAGCTGTTTGGAAAATTCTTTGGTACGACTCGTCACGGTTGATATCGTTCTTTGCTTGGGTGGACAAGTTTCGGTATGCATTTGTACAATTTGACGCTGCAACCTCCAACGGCTGCAACGCAGGCAATCGTCGGCAACTTTTCAGGCTCCCGTACCCAGGAAATCATTGTTGCGCATGGCACCCGCCTCGAGCTCTTGCGACCCGATGTCCAGACGGGAAAACTCTCCACAGTCATCACTTCGGATGTTTTCGGTTCAATACGTTCGTTGGCGGCTTTCCGGCTGACGGGTGGTACCAAGGGTGAGCGCCTTGTACGTATACACGGTTTTTCGCTACAATCTCATTTCTGCTTCGTCCTCAGACTATGCTATAGTAGGGTCCGACTCGGGACGAATTGTTATCTTGGACTATGACCCAAAATCCAGCAGTTTTGTCAAGTTACATCAAGAAACCTTTGGAAAGTCTGGTGCGCGACGCATTGTCCCTGGTCAATATCTCGCCACGGACCCCAAAGGACGCAGTGTCATGATTTCTGCGGTAGAGAAAGCGAAGCTCGTGTACATCCTGAACCGTGACGCTGCCGCCAACCTGACAATTTCGTCACCTTTGGAAGCGCACAAGAACAATGCCATCATACATCATATTGTCGGTCTTGACGTTGGGTTCGAAAACCCCCTGTTTGCCGCTCTGGAGGTCGACTACACGGAATCTGACCAGGACCCAACCGGAGAAAGCTTCAACAATGCCGAAAAAGTGTGCATGTCATTTTCCCTCTTTGAATATCCACTTATACGAATCCCTATCTAGATGCTGACTTATTATGAGCTGGACCTCGGTCTTAACCACGTTGTTCGGAAATGGAGTGAACCCACTGATCCTCGTGCAAATCTCCTCGTTCAAGTCCCTGGTGGCCAGGTGGCGTCGACCGATCGATTTGATGGGCCCTCTGGTGTCCTTGTTTGTTGTGAAGACCATATCATATATCGGCATATGGACAAACAGCAACATCGTGTTCCCATTCCGCGGCGAAGGCATCCACTTGAGGATCCATCACGGGGCGTTATAATCGTTGCAGCCGTCATGCACAAGATGAAGGTCTGTTGCTTGATGAGTTGGCGCTCCTATTCGCTCAATGTACACATTATCAGGGTGCCTTTTTCTTTCTCCTTCAAAGCGAAGACGGCGACTTGTTCAAGGTTACAATAGACCACGAAGAAGACGAAGTCAGGGCACTGAAGATCAAGTATTTTGACACTGTACCTGTGGCTTGTAGCCTCTGTATTCTTAAATCTGGTTTTCTGTTTGTTGCTTCTGAGTTTGGCAACCAGTGAGTTTTCCTTTCCCTTCTGTATCCTAGTCGACCACTCAATTCCCCATAGTTATCTTTACCAGTTCCAAAAGCTGGGTGATGATGACAACGAGCCTGAGTTTAGTTCGACTTCTTACCCCTCGTTCGGCATGGCTGGTCCGACTGCCCCGTTACCACACGCCCATTTCCGCCCCCGTCCCCTGGATAACCTGGCTCTTTCCGACGAAATGGAGTCTTTGGATCCGATACTGGACTCGAAAGTGATGAACATTCTGCCGAACTCGGATACTCCCGAAATCCTGGCCGCCTGTGGTCGGGGCGCACGCAGTTCATTCCGGATCCTTCGTCATGGTCTCGACGTAGAGGAATCTGTCAGCTCAGAGCTCCCGGGCATTCCGAATGCCGTCTGGACGACTAAACAGCGTGAAGAGGGTATGTTCTAACTTGCGTCTACGATTGTGTCGAGTTTACGTCCTTGCAGACGAGTTTGATTCCTACATCATTCTCTCGTTTGTGAACGGCACACTGGTATTGTCCATTGGTGAGACAATCGAAGAAGTTCAAGACACGGGCTTCCTTTCTTCAGCTCCGACTCTTGCGGTTCAGCAAATTGGCGCAGATGCCCTTCTCCAGGTCCATCCTCATGGGATTCGGCACGTCTTGGCTGATCGTCGTGTCAATGAATGGCGTGTTCCCGATCGTAGGACTATTGTCGCGGCCACCACGAACAAGCGTCAGGTGGTAGTTGCCCTGAGCTCTGCAGAGCTGGTCTACTTCGAACTTGACCTGGACGGACAGCTCAATGAGTACCAGGATAGGAAGGCAATGGGGTCGACGGTCCTTGCACTGAGCATTGCAGAAGTTCCTGAAGGTCGTCAACGAACGCCCTTCTTGGTGCGTAAAACGAAACCCTCTCCCTCATAGTTTTCATAACAATTTCCCTCATAGGCTGTGGGGTGCGAGGACCAAACCGTTCGTATCATATCGTTGGATCCGGAGAGCACTCTAGAGACCATCAGCTTACAAGCCTTAACTGCCCCACCATCCACCATTTGCATAGCTGACATGTTAGATGCGAGCATCAATAAAACCCATCCGACGATGTTCGTCAACATTGGATTGCAGAACGGCGTTCTTCTTCGAACCGTGCTGGATCCATTGAATGGTCAGCTTACTGACACACGTACGCGGTTAGTTCTCTCATCTGCTTAATTTGTCAACCTTCTCATCTTTCCAAAGTTTTCTAGGGACGCGTCCTATAAAACTCATTAGGGTTCAGATACAAAAAAATCCCGCCATTCTTGCGCTCTCGTCTCGGTCGTGGATCAACTACACGCATCAAAATCTTATGCACTTCACCCCTCTCATTTTCGAAAACCTTGATTATGCGTGGAGTTTTTCTGCAGAACTCAGTCCAGAGGGTTTGATCGGTATTGCGGGAAGTATTCTTCGGTAAGTCTCCTTCTGTTTAGTAGTATCCAGGATGCAAACAGATATTCGTATGATACTCCGATGAGGAGATGGCGAAACAAGTTAAAAATTCCAATTGTTCCTACTGACACCCTAATCTCCGCTTTCTGAGTGACCGTGTCGCTGACATAGCTATTCGCCCTAGCATTTTCCAGATACCAAAGCTTGGCATGAAGCTCAAGCAGGACTCAATCCCGCTCTCATACACGCCTCGCAAGTTTATATCACATCCAACAAATCGTTTTCTGTATCTTATAGAAGGCGACCATCGTGTTATGGGTGAAGAAGCAATCAATAAACGTCTACATCAACTCGTGAGTGCCATGTCGTTGTTCAATCTCATGATCTTATGTCTTTCATAGAGCGAAGCTGGGAAGATGATCGACCAGGAGATGCTTGAGCTACCGGCTGAGACTTTTGGTCGGTGCAAAGCACCTGCGGGAACTTGGGCTTCGGCAATACGGATCATCGATCCAATCGAGGCACGCAAATTTCTCCAAAGTCCGCAGTTTTTAAACTGAACTTGCCGCTCAGTTAAGGACTGTTGCCTTGATTCACTTGGACAATAACGAAGCAGCATTTTCTCTAGCGGTTGTCCCGTTCAGTGCTCGAGGAGGTGACCTTCATCTGGTCGTTGGCACAGCATCCGACACGTTCGTTTCACCACGGTCATGCACAAGCGGTTTCTTGCGAACATACAGATTTGTTGATGACGGTGCCGGTTTGGAACTTATGCATAAAACCGAAACGGATGACGTTCCTCTGGCGGTCATGGCTTTCCAGGGACGACTTGTCGCAGGCGTGGGCAAAGCCCTTCGTATTTACGAGATTGGCAAGAAAAAGCTTCTTCGCAAAGCTGAAAACAAAGTCAGTTGGGTCATTTGAAGTTGTTTCATGGTCTGACTTGAAATGCAGTCATTTTCGTCCGCCATCGTCACACTTAACACACAAGGTTCCAGGATTCTTGTCGGTGACATGCAAGATTCGATCCTTTTTGCTGTCTACAAAGCACCAGAAAATCGGCTTCTCATCTTTGCTGACGATCCACAACCAAGATGGATCGTTGCATCGACCATGGTCGACTATTGTACTGTCGCGGCAAGTGACCGGTTCGGGAATGTGTTCGTCAACCGCCTGGATGCCAAAGTCTCAGAACAAGTGGATGATGATCCCACGGGAGCTGGCATTCTACACGAAAAGGGCCAGCTCATGGGTGCTCCGCACAAGACGAAGATGATTTGTCACTTTCACGTTGGTGACCTTGTGACGTCAATACACAAGGTATCGCTAGTTGCGGGTGGGCGGGAGGTACTCCTGTACACTGGTTTGCATGGGACCATTGGGGTACTTGTGCCTTTTGTGTCGAAGGAGGATGTGGATTTCATCTCGACACTGGAACAACACACGAGGACAGAACAGGGCAGCCTAGTGGGACGTGACCACCTTGCGTGGAGAGGGTACTATGTTCCGGTGAAGGCCGTTGTGGATGGTGATCTTTGCGAGACATACGCCCGGTTACCTGGATCAAAACAGAGCGCCATCGCTGGTGAACTGGACCGGACTGTGGGGGAAGTATTGAAAAAGCTGGAGCAGTTGAGAATCACTGCCAGCGGTTTTTGACCTGGGCCTTACGCTTCTTGCGAGTCGTTCTGTACACATGTATTTTACGTTGGGGCAATATTTGTTATTGGCGTCGGTTCACACAAGTACGACTTGAGAGTATCCCAGAGTCTCTCACCCACACTTGCAAAGCTAAAATGTTTGCTGCTGCTAGAACTCGCCTCTTTGACGTATCTCGATGCGTAGCCGCACCTCAAGTTCGCCTGTTTGCAACAGGAGCTGCTGAGCGTTCCACCATCATCTTGAAAAACACCAAGGTACAGACACAACTTCCCAAGTACTTCCGAGTATCACCACATATTTCTAGTTCACTGCGACCGCACGCGCTGCAGGCAGCGGACGCAGCGGAAAGGTCTATTCCGACGACGAGGCGCCCTTGACATTGACTCTTGCCCGTCCGAAGGCGTTGGGTGGGCCAGGCGATGGAACAAACCCCGAGCAGCTCTTCGCGATGGGCTATGCATGTACGTCCGAATCCATTTCCCCTTGTCCCTCTGAACCGCCACACCACGGTCGCTCACGGACGACGGACGGCTGCTTCACACACGACAGCGTGTTTCCTTGGCGCGCTGCAGATGATGGCTGGTCGCCTGGGCAAGAGCGATGCAGTGAAAGACGCCGTGATTCATACCAGGGTCCACCTCGGAGAGGCAGAGGAGATCGGCGGATTCGGCATTGCGGTGGATATCAAGGTCGAGGGGGTAGAGGACGAGGAAGTGATCAAGGCCGGTCATGAGGTGGGTTGCACGCTGCGTCGCTAGGGAATGGACATTGCCAACGTTCATTTTTGTCTAGGCTTGCCCGTATAGCCGTGCTTTGGTCCATGGCGTCAAGGTCAACGTCTCCAAGGCTTAGCTGGGCCGGGATCAAACACCCCCATACTAGTAGCTACGTCGTCGGTATGCAGAATTAATGTCACCGAAAATAAGAATGAAGCTCTCTCTTGAAGATGTAAAAGCGCAAGGAAGCGTAGATGTAAATAATCAAGGTAATACGAACTAATATAAATAAAGCTTCAAAGGATAGAACCGCTTCGATGATACGACTGCATAAATTAGAAAATTATAGTGTGTACCTGAACAGAGGACTCTCATCTCCCATGTCTCGAAACTCGTCCTTGCGATCCTCAGTGATTCCACGCACCCGACACAAATCTTCTTTCTGTTTGTTTATTCTGTTGTAATCCCACATCGCAAACGCGGACAACAGTATGCTAATCATCGAACCAGTCAGCGATCAAGTAAGGGTGGTCATTGTACAAACACGCACGAGAGGGACAGCCAACCCATTATCGTCCCGTGGCCAACGTAGAATCGTGGAGGGTCAAAATAGATAAACGATGAGCAGATTCTATAATGTTTTATCAGTTTACATGTTTGCGTTGGAAGAAAATGTGACTTGCCCTCCCAGATTTCCCATTCCAATGACCATGGCAATGACAACGCCACGTTTCAGATCTCCTCCAGCATTTGAACCAGCCCATGCAAGGTCAACAGCAATAGTGGGGAATACGCCGATCGCAGAAAGAAACGCGCCCGCGTAGGATGCACCGGGGTTATTCTGAGTGTACAAGATAATGTACCCGATTAATGAGACAAATGCCCCGCCGATCACGTACGGGCCACGGAGTTTGTGGACGTCAGAATAGATCCCCACGAAAATGGTGCATACACAGCCCGCAACAAAAGGAGGAACGGAAAGCAGCTGTGCATTAGCTGCAGAGAAACCAAGCTCGTTAATGATAGTAGGGGTGAAGAGAGCAATCGCGTATACGGGAACGAGCAAGCTAGAAGTCCGCGCGAACGTCAAAGATGCTCGGGAGAAGATGGTACGTTTCTTACCCAATGTATATACCAACTTGAACATAAGTTTTGTAGTCCTTCAGGGCTTGCAGAACGAATGCAAAGTCGTAGTGCGTCGCAAGATTTTGCGAGTCATTCTTCAACAACCCAATGAGATTTCGTCTCTCTGTCTCGGTCAAGAAGGACGCTGTCTCTGGGTACTGATTGTGGAATAATGAGCATCTGGACCAGACGGCGTGGCTATTAGAACATACATCATGCATGACGAAGAATGCTCCAAACGCTACGAGCATCGTAACTGTAGAGAGTGAGTTCAACAATTAACATTGCCAGGCAAGATGTAGGCTCACCAAGCCCTTCCAAGCAGAACTGGCCAATTGAGTGAGTATATTGTGCCACATGACCAACTGGAGGTTACTTACGATCCATTGCCAGCCGTGAAGGCCGCCGATCCTGGCGATGGGAGTAAACTCGGTTATCGGGTGAAAAAAAAATCTTTTGAACGCCACATACCCGTTCATATTTTCGATGGCATAACTTTGAGAGCGTGTCATGTTGTGATTTTACGAAATAACGAATGAATACTCACGCAAGGATACCACCAAATGCGCCAGCTACCGTCGCAGCAGAGAAGAATATTGCAATGCGCATTGCGCGGTCCGCACGAGGATACCACAGTGAAATATAGTATGTCACGCCTGGAAACAGTCCAGCTTCTGTGAGACCGAGGAAAACTCGTGCGCTGTAAGTATGGACACAATTGTCAATGAAATGGACAACAGATTGCACGAGCTCTTACGCAAGAAGTCCTTCATAGGTCTTCACAAGACACATAAGAGTCATGACTAGACCCCATGCGACCATAATTGCAGGTACTATAACACCAGGTCTGGTCAGAACAAAAAGCTACACCACTATGATCATCATACTCCATCTGGATGGTCGAAAGAGTTTGAGGATGATATTTCTGCACGCCAAGGTTATTTCTCAGAACGGGAATTTGCTACTCTGACTTACGATGGGACTTCCGCAAGACTGTATAAAACCTGGTGGATTTTGGTCATGGTTCAAAAATGCAAGAGGAGAAATTCCATACGAAAAAGACAGCGGCAGCGGTGTTGTATCTGAGCCCAACGAGGTGTAGGTCGGTCGACATACCCGCGACTTTGGCATTGCCTGAGAGGTAGCGTAAGGTCTACAATCCCACCGCAAAAATGCACCAAAATGACACTTGCCGACATTGGAGCGATCTCTGGAGAGAAAAGTATCGATCAGATCTCAATTGAGGCAGACCGGCTGTTGACTTGAATCACTTACAAGAACGAAAGAAGGTATAACAAAGAAACTATAGGCAAGATATTCCAATCCATTTTCCGCAGCAGCCTTGCGCGCTCGGAAGGACTGAATTCTACAACATTGTTGTCGAAGAAAGCGGTGCCTTTTTCATTGTCGACGGCGTCAACATCGCGAGTACTTGTAGCTGTCGACGGAGGCATATCCCCGCGATGTGGAGAATTCAAAGGAACGTGATGGAAAAAGAAAACTTGGCGCTAAGGTCGAGGGCTTCAAGCCACTAGCCCTGGCTATTGGGAGACTAATAAGGTTCAACCCAGTCGCTCGGCAATAGTAAGACTCCATCATCAGTTCAGGCGCATGACACGAATTAACGTTATTTCGGGGTGTAATCTCAGGCACGCAGAACTTATCATAAGTACTTCACCTTATTAAGTAGAATTCACTGTTCCCACTCTCCATCTCGCTGCGCGAGACTTCGAATTCCGGGAGTGCCACTTGTTAACTTCCCGAAGTTGGAGAGATAAGGATGACACTCCACCATGGCTTGGTAATTCGCTAAATTCACAGGCTCTGAATCGGAAAGAGGTCGGGTGACTGTTCTAATATATGCAGTGAGCCTTAGTAACAGCCTAGAAGGTCAAAAGGGGACGCCGGGACGGTCAAAACAGTACCGTGACTGTCGGCGATGCTGATTCGGTTCAAACACAAACACATGATCCATTTTATCTCTTTTTGGATAGATGATTATCAGCCTTGGCATATTACAGTCGACTCCCTTGTAACCCATACCCCACATAATCCATACTCTCTTCTAACCCATACATTTTTGGATCTCCCGAGTTGGTTTGCAGGGATTTCGTACCTATAACCTGTAACCCATAATCCATGCGCATCTGGGGTGCAATAACCCATATGTTACAGTCGGATATTGCCGAAATATGTCTATATTAGGTATTTTTATTATATAATCTATGGCAAAATGTTCCAAATGCGGCAACCTAAACCTAAGTTACCCAACTTCGAGTCCCATTCCCACGAAACCCGATGCCTGGGTGAAGTCGATACAACGGTCATTCGGAATTGCTGGCATAATGAACACAACGACATGCCACTGGCCCAATCATCACTCCGAACGTCCCGATGATCCCATCATAAAAGCTGAAAATGACGCCGAGATTGCTCTTGATACCGTGATGGACGCGATGCTGATACATTAGGTCGAGAAACATGCGCGTTGAGAATGAATATACTCAATTTTTGGGCGCTAATAGTGTACATAGTATGAAACCCATACTCCACGGGTATGGGTTACAAGGGAGTCGACTGTACTTTCAATTTATTACGTAATAATATCACTTGACACTTGACAAAAAAACGCGCGCGTGCCGCCACTCGCCTAGAAGGCTATGTACCTTCGGGTTTGCGCCCAGTCGGCACTTCCCGAGTAAAGCATACAATGACGCATATAAGTGCTGTCGGAGTTTAATATGAGTGAGTCGGACATCTAAATTAGGTCGATTATTCCCGCTCTTATATTGTGCTATGGCTACTCCCCTTCCGAAGGTCAACTCTCCTCAAGTGCAACTTATCGCCGACCAGGACCCCAATTACCTCAGCGCATATAACGTTTGTCTCACATACGAAAGGGAACTTTCCGCGAACAAGAACAAGCTGCGCTATGTTAGGATTCTCGGCTACTTACTGCTCTATGCACCAAATCGGGGTGTTCGCTCTGAAGTCACCAAGTGTGTATACTCGGTCCTCACCGATATTGGTGCATCCTTTGAACGTTACGTCATCACAACTTGTGAGTCCTCCATTTGCCACCACTCTTCTGCATTCTAATTTCGCTTCCGTCTTGTCCAGTTAAGAAATACAAAGGTCGAACGCCGAAAGCCAGCGAACATCCTTCAAGGCCTTCCTTTGAGGTCACGAAGGATGAGGTCAAGGTCAACATTACCAAGCCCCCCAGGAATCACAATGATGCCAAACATCATGTCAGTGAATGACCGCCACTGCATTCGTCGTCCCTCTTTCTTACTGCCTACCTTCCACAGGCTCTCATCCGAGACAATTGGAGATGCGTCGTAACGGATACAATTGACCTTGGAGCCCCCGAAGATATCGCCGCCAAACTTGATCCGGTGACCGTCGGAGTGTATACACAATGTGCCCATATTATTCCAGAGGCTATATTCTTTGGTGTGGACTCTAAATCCGAAGATAACCTCAAGGTGCGTAGCCACAGGAGCTCATATTACAGTGAGCAACTCACGTCTCAATGCTTAGCTTGACTATTCCGCTTCCATACTGGCTGTTCTCAAGCGGTTCCGTTATGATATCAACAAGTTCAATGGAGAGAAGGTTCATTCTCTGATCAATGTCATGTCTATGGAATCCAATGTGCACGATAAATTTGATCGGCTGAACTTGTACTTGAAAGCCACGGCGAGTTTTGGTATTGCCGCGTATTTTTTGAGAACTCACCAAGTACTGTTTCCCTACAGTCCGAGGAGCATTGTTATGAAGTCAAGTGGTTCGGTATGAAACCTCATCACACCTTGCGCCAGTTTGTCACATTCTCGACATCGGATCCCGAGAATCTTCCGGTTCCTTCGCCCGAGCTGCTTTCCCTGCACGCTACCTGCTGCAAGGTCGCTCACTACTTTGGTGCCGCTGAGTACATAGATGAAATTTATCACGATGCAGACAAAATAAGTGTTTTATCAGCTGATGGCTCTTCAGGGATCATGCTCGACTATCTGCTGTTGTCCCTCTTGAAACCAGAACACCGTCACGACAACCTACCAAACCCATTATGGGTGCTGCAGAACTCGAGCCCGTGACTCTATGACCCAGTGCCTATGGATGACGATGCCGCAGTGGTGATAGGTTCGAATGGTGCATGGACTAGCAATTGTTCCTGGACCCTTGAGGGTTTCAGGTTTAACAAACTTCCTGTATTAAGTGGCGTGTAACTCTTTTCCCTTTTCACTTGTGGGGACTGCCTAACTCCGAATAGTCTGTCTAAGTACCTATTGTGCTACTGTGGAGCACCAATACACGACGACATCGTTTCCTCCAGAACGGCATGCATGACTTTCTACTGGACCAGGATTGTATAAGCTCACCGTTACGGGCGCACAACAGGCAGGATTTGAAAACGTTAGCTTCTCTCCATGACTCCAGAGCGAGAACACGAGGTGAACAAATTCCAAAGGTTTAGGGGTGCTTCTTATAGAGCACGAGCGCTGCTTTGCTTGCCTCCGGTTGCAAACTGAATGTTATAACTTCGCCACCCCACTCGTTGGATCTAGTCGCCCTCCGTTCCACCGATTGTGCAGGTCGTCGAAACAGACCACCTCTTGATCCATCCTTTCTCTTTCAAAAAATCGGTATCATGGGAAACGTTCTAGCACCCATGGTCATACCCCTGATCAGTTAGGGTGTCCAAGCCCTGATGCATGCTTTCCGTCGTCCAAACAGGGAAAATCCTACCCTCGGCGACATCCAAGCCCGCCATCAAGCCAGGCCGAGGCCAACAGAGCTGCTGCGCGGGCTGCAGAGGAGGCAGAGCGGATGAGGGAGCAGATGGAGTAATCAAGTAACGCCGCAAAGCATGCGCAGGAGCTCGCAGAGGAGGCTGAGAGGCTTGCACGGGAGGCAGAGGAGGAACGCGAGCGTGCGCGGAGGACAAAAGAGGATGCGGAAAAGGCTATGGCAGCTGCGAAGGAAGAAGCCGAACGGGCCCAGAGGCGCTGATGAACAGCGTCGCGAGGCTGAAGCAGCCAGAGCTCTGGCCGACGAAGTCGCTCGTGCAGCTGCGGAGGAGACTCGCAAGGCAGTGGAGGCGAAGAAAGAGGCCGAGAGACGCTTGAAGGAGGGGATCCGGCCCGTAGTCACTCCCTCCCCTGAAGAAGTCGCAGCCGCCAAGCGACGCATCCAGTACAAGGAAGACTGTTTTCATTTCGCTATCGCCGGCATCTCTGGGAGTGGCAAGTCTTCCCTTGTCAACGCCTTTCGTGGTTTACACACCAGAGACGCGGGTGCGGCAGCTGTACTAGTAGGCGTCACGGAGACGACGCTCAATATGACCAGATACCCAGATGCCAATCCCGAGAACCCCTTCGTGTGGTACGACATTCCTGGAGCGGGTACGCTGAAGTGTCGGGACTGGAAATACTTCAACCAACAGGGTCTTTATGTCTTCGACTGCATCATCGTGCTCTTCGACAATCGGTTCACCATAACTGATGTCGCGATCCTCCTCAACGCGAGACGGTTCAACATACCCACCTAT
>JBBPOS010000677.1:0-13243 GCA_038091575.1 Leccinum subgranulosum
AGTGTAGTACTGTGTACCAAAAAAAGTGTAGTGTATGGTTAGTACTTAGTTAGTAGCCTTGCTTTATTACTGTCTGGTTAGTGTGCTTGGTCAGTGTCATCAGGGTAATCTATAAGTTAACTATGATAAATATGAATGCTATGAGTACTATAATACTATGATCACTATGAACTATGGCACTATGAACACTATGAATCAACTATCAATATACTATGGCACTATGGCAACTATGAAACTATGTGGAACTATCAGTCAACTATGAGTATACTATGAGAACTATGGAACTATGAGAACTATGGCAAAATACTTGATTTGCTGATGCTGATACTTCCCATGCTGCTCCTCTTCACTTTTGTGAGTTTCATCACTGCCTCAACAATGCTCTCGAACACCACAAGTGGTTTCTCTTCTGACAAAAGGATGGTCGATGATTCTTTGACCTTTTGACCTGCTTGATCATGAGATAATAGGATGTTACCACTTCTGTCTCGGATGAGGGGAGTCAGAATTGCTGGATAGCTTGTCAAATAAGATCAGAGGAGGTTGTAAATAAGTTGAGCAGAACAATCATCAGTGGCCTCATGTTCCTTGCGGAGCTTACTAGTCAAATGAGATGGTTTCAAAGGCTGGTTTGAAACTGCAGCAGAACTGCTAACTAGAGTAGCTCTGTCTTTGTCCTTGGCTTTAGCTTTTTTCTTTGCTGCTTCATTGAGAGTCTCAAGTTCCTCTTGGCTTTGTTTACGGTCATCCTCTTGCTGTTGCACAACAATGATTGAGGGCAAAGAGCTAGCACTGCCTGCATGAGGCTTGCCAAGGTTGTCGCATGCAATGGGAAGAGTGGCAGAAAGCTTTTTTGTTGCGGTGGCATCAGTGGGATCACTGTATTTACTGGGAGAGCTAGGCATAGAAGAAGTCTGATCTGGGGACAATCTATCCCACGAGCTTTGCTGATGCAACACTCGCTGAGAGCACATCTGCTGTTCCTGCTGTTGTTGCTGGCACTGCTGAGTGATGATAAACTCTTGCTGTTGCAGTTGTTGTGCTACCAATGCTGCTGCAGCCGTTGGAGAGACTTCTTTGGTGACGCGCCGGGTCGGAGCATATCAGGAGTCAATGATATTTGCTGTTCCTTCTTTTGTGTGCTTTGAGCCTGCATGTCCTCGGCAGTGGAGTTGTCCCAACTCATGCCATCATCTGGCTCCATCTGTATGACATCCATTGTCATGCTCTCCTGGTCCTCCATCTGGCTTTGTCTCGTATGAATGGACATCTCCTGTTATAAGGTGACAGACGTACCCAATAGGCTACTAGTTGGCCACTGAGACTCTCTATCCACTTGTAGTACAGCCGCATTGTATCGACCATACTTCCATTCTCGGTTAGGCGGATGAGCATTGACACTAAACACCGAGGAAGGCTTGTTCAAATTGCAGTAGCTCTTTTGCTGGAGGTGGACTCTAAACCAAACCTGGAGCTCAGTGAATGGAAGTCCAACATCCGGAGGAGATTGCCTTGGGCCTCCAAATGTGTAAAGGTGATTGAACAATGCCTGCACATGCTTCACATAGTCACTCAATGCAGCGTGAAGATCCGCAAGTCTGAATGTCCCTGCAACTTCTTCAACTGTTTTGTGGTGCCAGTTGGGTTCAATATTGAGGTGGATAGCTGTCTTTATGGCAACAATAGTCTGGGGTGGAAAGTGGTTTGTGTCGGAACTAGCCTCCTTCACAGCTGTAAACTGAAATTGGGAATGACTACCATAGGTCCGAGTCCCTTGCGAATAGCAGTGTTGAAGTGAACTTCGCATGCAATCTGACATCTTTGTGGAGGGTGTGCTCAATGCTTCCTGGACACAGTTGCCGAAGTGTTGGATTGGTGCATGATCCGGTGGGTGTCGTGTCAGTATACAATCCTGAAAAGTTCAATAGATCTCTCGAATGGCTGGTCAAGTCACTCACTTGGTAGATATCCGGTATTCTTTGTATTCAGATGAAAAAGATATTATCCAATTGAATTCCGCCAGCGTGATGCAGTCAAATGTCTTTTTGGTTGTAAATTATCAGTGGAAAATATATTAGAACTTTGTGCAACTTACCAATTTGTTAGGAAAGGGAACTTGGAGAGATTGAATGATATTGATGCAACAGTTCAAGTCAGTAGAATGATGTTGTTGAGGGGTATTGTGAGTTCGAGTGATTTGAGACATTGTGTGAATTGTAGCAGTAGGGTGGATGTTTGGTACTAGCCTCGTGGCTGGCTGAACATGAAGCTCGCTAGGTGGCACATTCTTATTGATAAGGGCAGAGTATTTAGAGATGGGAGAGTTGTGAAATTTCTTCTTCCAGTCTTGCTCGAACAGTAATTGTGTAATTGCAGGCTTGGAGTCATCAAATTGTAAAGTTGGTATCACATTACTTTGCCAACTGGACACTGTCCAGGAGTTGGAGTGGCTTCTTGTAAAGGTAGGTGAACTGGATGCAGAGCTGCTATAGTACATGATGGTTATTCTAATTGTTTCAAATGAAACTGTGGCACAATGCAGTATCAAACTCTGATTATGTCAGACTACAGTGGGGGCAAGGGATGGATAATAATAAAAAGAAGGTAGTAGAAAGATGTGTACATAAAAGAAATCTTGTTAATTGTATTTGAATGTAATAGAGAGGTATAGCAACACTTCAGGAAAATGATGAGTCAAGATATAAATGCAGAGGAGGAACACTGACAGTTGTACCAGACTCAAAATGATCAAAAACTAAGGCCTTCCGAGGCCGTATTGAAGTGGGATTACAAGTAACAAAGGAGTAGAATGAGCAAAGGGTGGTACAGACCCAGCAATCTTTGGTGCCATTGAATTGACTGATTATTGAATCACAGTCAGTGACTGAATCAAAGGGAGAAGGATTAAAATTACCTTGGTCAACATCATATGCTTTGTGCAACTTTGCTCAACATCATTGGTTTATAGCCTAGTAGACTGGAGGCATATATCTTCAAGGGTGTACTAGTGGTTGTTGTCAGTCGAACTGTGGTCTGAGTCATCACCCGAGTTTGTGGTCTATTCGAAAAAGTAGCTATGTATCCATAGGGATGGTTTTCAACCTGAAGCAGATGTAGTGATCAGTAAGGAAGATGGCCCGGTGACAAATGTCGACACTAACCAGGACAGTCATATCCCCTGAATGGAGATAGAAATGATGATGCGAGATACACCATGTGATGGATCTGAACCAACCATGATGAGAGAGAGGAGGGATGACAGTGGTTTGAGCTGCAAACATTAACACTTACCAGGACGGTCATATCCCTTGTAGTAGATAACACGAGATATGCCATGCGATGAATCTGTGGGACTCACTGTTTGAAAAAGTAGCTATGTCATCTAGTACAGATATAAAAAGGTTCATGCAATGTCTACACCCTCAGGCTCTTCCAAGTCATAGATGACAAACAGTTATATATCACTGATTTTCTCTGTACTTGGAATCTGGATGACTCAGAGAACTTATGACCATCTTCAAGATGATAGATATTGCCAGTGTGAGCTTTACTATGTATATTATGTCAGTGATGCAGATGAAAGAGTCCATAGGTAATAGTACACACTCACTATAAGGGCCAGAGACTGTGGTCAAATAATATCAAGAAGGTGGCTTCGCCTGCCCTGCACAGATCCGCTATGATATGCCTCCTTCCTTGACCTCCGAGTCCCAAAAAGCAACCCCACATAGAGTGTGAGTCATGGCCGATGCATGAACTAATAAAATGTCTCAATCAAGACAATAAAACAAATATAACAAACAAACATACAAGACAAAAACAACATTATGTGCCTTTTTGGAGATTTGTCTGCCTTCATTTCCGGACTTGATGAGGCTGTTGAGAGTGACTTCTTTTTCTTGCTTGATGCTTTGCTTTGACCTCACAGATCCCCTTGCTGCCTTGCCAGGGTATGCTTGTCCAAGTATGTAGAGGGTCTTTGGCAGAGGTAGCGTGTTGTTTGAGTCAGTATAATATATGACTAACCTGGGCATTACATTTCCTGTCCAAAAATGGAAATGAGAATGGGAACACCTACCTTATTTCCTTTTTTAGACTCAGCATAGTTGGTGGCCTAGGCAAGGCAAGGCACAAGCCGTGCATATATTTTAGTCTGTATGTGAGAAGTGAAGTGGCACTGCATTTTTCTTCTTCTTCTCTACTTTGCTATCCCTAGCATGTCTCACCACCTCACAGCTCTGTTCACTATTAGCTTAGTCATTCTCTTCACATTTTCACACTTGTCTTAGCAGAAGCTGCCAGGCTTCAACAGAAAGAGCACTGACTGGAAGAAGAGGAGCAATAATGTGCCAGTGCCCTAGACAAGGAAAAAAAACTTGCCAAGCAGGAGGAACAAAAGAAAAACCACACCAAATTCCTCGCCTACAACAAAGTTCCTATATCGACCATAATCATAGTAAGGCTCCCACTACCCATTGCTATCCGTAAACTCAAGAAAGGTGACTATGTAGAGCTATACTATTTCACCAACAATGGCCTTGTGGAAGTAGAAGCCTCTACCTGGTCAATGGACAATGATGCACTGACGAGTCTACATGCAATAAGGATGGAAAACATGCTTTTGTCTCTGTTACCACATCCAAGGCCAAGGACACAGTCATCCCGGACAAAGACCTGACCTGGGTGGAGTTCGACAAGGCTGCCCCCCACCTTATCCAAGCCACTGGCATGCGCAAGAGCATCTAGGAAGAAGAAGGTGTCCAATTACATCTAAATATGTGGCTTAAGCTCAGCAGTTACCCTTCCTGCCATGACCCACACAAATTTGGTAAACATGCCCTTATCATCCATCAGGACACTGCTAGATGCCGCTGGCACAACTTACTAGGCATGCCTGAGTCCTTCGACCTCATCCCAATCAGCATGGATATGATCAAAGAGATCCGGGATGATCTGCTCCATAAGTCCAACAAAGTATTGAGAGAGGAAGCCCTACAGGTGAGTATCATCCCTGTTCAGCTACCAGCTCATCCTTGTATCCAACCCCTACTTTTTTTTATTTTTATTTTTATTTTTAGTTTCTTCCCCCTCCCATTTTCACTTGGCTCCATACCAACCACCTACATCGAACCAGCCATCACTGGTTGCACCTTCATCGGTCCCAGTTCCGTTCCTCACAGAAAACAACTTTGAACTCCACACCTCTTTGCGTCCTTATTCACATGGGCTCCATGCCTCTTTACACTTTGTACCATATGGGCTCCATGCCACCTTATGCTATTCCCTTACATCTGCACACACCACAGATGAAGCAACAACTTTGCTCAGCCCTTACGCTCCTGTGTACTCATCTGCCCACCGTGACAGCATGCATTCCCCCTACTCCCAATTATCCTTGTCCTCCACCGCCCCACACAAACAACAACCTAGTGGTGCATTCAAACATCTAGGTCCCTCATTACCAGACCAAGCTGACCGTTCCTACAAATGGCCTAAATATTTTTGCACTGCCGACTCATTGAGCAGGGGGACCATTCCTTTCCGATGTGTGCTGTCTGCCTTGGATGTGAGGCCCACAACATGCTGGTCATTTACTGCCCCACAGAAAAGACCTGGGACAACAAACATGACACCTACACCAAGTGCATTGAGCACAAACTCTATGCCAAACTCAGCAGGCTATAGATCTGTACCACATGGTAACACTCTGAGGGTTGTTCAGACAAATACACTCCTGCCAACATCTGCTCTGGCTGCGGATCCACTCTACACGGAGCTCACACTTGCCCTCAAGCACAGAAGAAAGCAGCCTCAAACTCTCTATAAGCTAGATACATGGGAGGCCACTCTCTGTCAAGCCAACCTCCTCAATTGATTTAGTAGCATAGCCCACAGTCTCCATTATGGATTTAAAGTAGACTTCCCTAATATCATACATGTGCAATCTCCTCTGAATTCCCCTTCCTTGAACATATATCACATAGAATTACATGAGATCATCCAGAAAGAAGTTACCAAAGGTAGATACATTAGACCCTTTCCTCTCGCTACTATCCTATCCACTATCAGCCCTTATCAGTCATCCCTGCTATCTATTGTCAACAAACTGGTATGACTGGGCAAGTTCAGGCTCATTCAGAACTTCTCTTTCACCTTTTCCCCTACCCCGTTCAATCCACAACCCTCAGTTAATTCACATGTAACTGCATCTAACTTCCCAGCCTTGTGGAGCAAATTCTCAATCATCTTCCATCTAGCTTCCAAGCTTCCTCCCCAATCCAAAGCAGCTACTTGTGATGTGGCTGAAGCCTATAGAACCATTCCATTCCATTCCTCACAATGGCCAGCTGCCATTGTATATACATCACTCACACATGGGTGTATTGATACCTGCATAGCATTCAGAGAAACCCCCTCAGTAGGCAGCTATGGCCACCTTGCTGATGCCACTGCCGAGATCTTCCAGCACCATGGCATCGGGCCCCTAGATAAGTGGATCAATGATCATGTATTTTTCCACATTTGTACCTCTTACCTAGTAACCGAATATAACCAAATGCGAGCACTATGCCATAACCAGATCATGCAGCAGCACATACTCTAGGCTGGCAGCTGTGTTTTGTTCACCAGCACCACCAATGAGGATGGATCCACCCAAGAATTCAATGAGAACTGCGCCCACCCCATTGCCTGCTTGTTTCGTGACTCCCCCGGTCACTCCATGACAGCCTATTTAAATACAACTTAGCTGATGTAGATGCAGTCTCAGCTGAGCTAGAAATCCCCTGGGAGCTCTCAAAGAACCAACTGTTTGGCCCATCAACAACTTACATTAGATTCAAATGGCATCTCGACAAAAGACAAGTCGAACTAACCCCGGAAAAACGAGACAAGTACCTATGAGCGATCAACGAGTGGGAACAATGCCATAAGCACTGCCTGGGGATGTCAGTAAACTCTACAGCAAACTTCTACACACAACATCCTTAATTCCTGAAGGAAGGGTGTACCTAACAGGCTTTGAGTGCATGTTAGCAGTATGTACGTGGAACCATTCCTACCACACCACCTGGACAAAGCCATAACAGACAATTGAAAATAGTGGAGGTGAGTACTCTCAACCAACAAAGCATGTCACCCGATTATGCTCCCCCAAACCTTTTTCAACCTATAAGCCTTCTCAGATGCTAGCTCTGGCATTGGCATTGGTGACTGGTGGTGCATCTGGAGACTCATCCCAGCAGGATGGTAAATAAATGCCAATGGCAACATCAGCAAACTAGCACTTGGCTCTACAGAGCTTGCAGGGTTGCACAGACTCACAGACCCTACAGAGAGGTACCTAGTAATACAGCCCTCCACAGACCTGTACAAAGTAACCCCTATCTCCACAGATCTCCACAGAGTACTCCTATCTCCACAGAGCTGTACAGAGTACCCTATACAGACTCTACAGACTCTACAGGCTCACCATACAGAGCTATATAGAGCTGTACAGACCAGACAGAATCAGGTGATTACTACAGATGCTCATCCAGATCTTGCTTCTCAAATTATATCAAAATAGTAAAATGTAATATATTATGTGTACTACAATACATGCACATGTACTCTACTATAGCTATTATACAGACCAACAACACACTTACCAACAATAGTATGAAGTCTAAAAAGACAAGAGAAGGAAAGTTAGTAACTGAGTCACAGGAAAGCAAAACTAGACTTACTATTACCAACCACCATACTAGTGCAAAGTCTAAGGAAAATCAAAGTTGACTGAATAAAAAAAAGCATAGTTATAGACTAACCAGATAAGCAACAAATAGTAATATACAAGAGTGGATGAAGAAGGGTAATGGAATGGAAGTATTGTGGTATTGTGGTGTTGTGGTGTTGTAGTGATGAAGAGGGATGGTAGTGGTCGAGGAAAGAAAGAGTGTGGAAATTAAAATTGAAGAGTGCTGGGTTTATATACCTGGTGGCTGCTGACTTCGAAATTTTACAATTTGTAAGCAACACATAAGCAACACAAGTCTTTCTGCTATATTGCTTGACACATTTGGCTACACATTTTGCTACAGATGACCAAGCACACTAACCAGATACTAATTATACATGACCAAGCATACTCCCCAGACATAACAAAGCAGGGATCCTAACCAGATACTAACCAATCAGGACCAGGCACACTCCCCAGACATAACAAAGTAGGAATCCTAACTCCAACTAACCAAGCATGACCAGGCACACTAATCCCAACTAACAAAGCATGGATCCTAACCAGGCATAACCAAGCAGGAATCCTAACCAGACACTAACTAAGCATGACAAGGCACACTAACCAGACATAACCAGGCATGACTCCTAACCAAATACTAACCAAGCTTGTCCAGGCACACTAACCCCAACTAACAGAGCAGGGATCCTAACCAGACACTAACAAAGGATTTTTGAGGCACCCTAACTAGAACTAACAAGGCAGGAATCCTAACCAAGTCCTAACCAAGCACTAACCAGACACTGACCAAGAATGTAGTTTGCAAATTTGTACCATGGGAATTATGTGCTTAGGGCTGGCTGTATCAGAGGCGGTGTGGACAAATACCTTTCATATGAATCATGGATCACGGGAATCGGTGCAGAACCGACAGAGATATAACCTTTTTAGTGGAATATGTCATTTTCGAAGAAATTGTGATTAAGCATTTGTGCTTATTGCATCTGATGATGTCTGATCCATGGTTCAATGTGGAGGGGGTAAATAGCCTCCATCTGAGAATTAGATTGCCTGGATTGGATATCACACCACTGAGGTATAGCCATTTTCGAGATTTATGGTAATAAAACATACTAGATAAGCTTTTGGGAAGTCAAAAAGCGGTGGGAAAAATCAGACAAAATCAGGGATAATGGAATGCAGTCATGGAAATCCTTTCATAGTCTGGGGAAAGCACAAGAAAGTTGTTATTCAAGGCTAGGAGGTTCAACAATGTTAGTCTTGATTAGGAATATTGGCAAAGCAACATGGCAAAGCAACACAATGTTAGGGGGGGGGTTAGGGATATTGGCAAAGCACTTGTTAGACTTGGTTAGGAGGTATCACAATGGTATTCTGGGTTAGGAGGAAAATATAGGTTAGGCCTGGTTAGGAGAACACAATGTTAGGAGGAGTTGGGGATATTGGCAAAGACATTGGTTAGATCTGATTAGGAGACAAACAATGTTAGGGGGGGTTAGGGATATTGGCAAAGACATTGGTTAGATTTGGTTAGGAGAAAAACAATATTAGGGGGGGTTAGGGATATTGGCAAAATGTGGTTAGTCCAGGTTACGAGGCTACTTGCTTTGTTAGTTGTGGTTAGTGTGCCTGCTTGATTAAGTGACACAGCCACATCTCTATACAATCTGTACAGGATTTGTCTATACAAGTCTATAGTCTCTGTAGAGTCTATGTAGTCTGTACAATGATTACTAATCAATTACTAATCAACATACCAAAAAGGTTGACACAGCCACATGTCTGTACAGACTGTACAGGTCTGTCAGTGCGAAGGTACTCTGTGATCTCTATAGAGCAAAAAGATTGTTTTAAGTGAGATATTGCTTGGGCAAAAGCCATCAGCTTCGAACTCCTTCTTACCACCCTCTCTCATCTCCTTGAGCAACCTAAGCATTTTATTGTCTATGGAGACAATACAAGTGTTGTTGAATGCTGGCAGGTTGGCAGACACTGCAACAAAGACATCAATGATGTCTTTAAATGCATTTATGCCTTTATTGGCTTTGACACATCCTGCATTCAGAGCGTTCTTCCCATCTTCACACCCAGCATCTGTAACCCAGCCAACAATCCATCCTGGGGCATCTACGGCCCTTCTAACCTCCTCCCTCATCTCTTTATCCTCTAGCACCTTTTCCATTCTGTCATTGACTTTTCTGACCCCATCACACCTGCTGAAGCGCTTGCCCTCAGAAATGGAATATACTCCACTCTCGCTGCTAAATGCCTTAACCGCATTAAACAAGAGCAAGAGCTCTCCAAGTTCCTCTCTACCAACAAAAGGAAGTTCAACGCCCTTCTCCAGCATGCTACCTCCCTACACTTCTGATGGGTCATTCAAACCCAGATTGAACTGCCCATTCCATTTGCCCTCCACCACATCTGCTTGGAACTCCAAACCAAAGCCTAATACAAGGCAAACCTTACCTCCCTCCCATTATCACTTCGCCTCCATTGCCTCACCTGCCAATATCTCTTTCTATGGCTTCTAGCAAGCATCTCCCCGAGATCCACCTGACTTGCACCCAGTAAAGAGCTCTCAGAACTCAAGCTTGACCACATTCTCAACACCATAGGCATGTTCTGGAAAGACTCCATCAAAGAAATACATGGCACCAGCCTCCTAATTTTTTATGTATACTGCGACATCAACGAGATCCTAGACAGTCTCAGAGTGCCAATTTCCACCAACACCTTCACAGCCTTCGTCTCTAGCTGCATGGGCGCATACTCCAGATCCACCATCGGAAACTACACCACGGGCATCAAAGCATGGCACAAACTCCATGGCCTTGACTAGACAGTCAAAGATTCTGAGTACAAAGCCCTCCCAGAAGGTGTGTGGCTTGGCTTGCTCCTGCTTCATCCTAACAGAACAAATATTTGCCATTCACTATAGACATCTTAGAAAGGTTCTGCCTAGCCATGAACCTAGATGATCCACTAAATGCACCAATATTTGCTTGCCTCGTCTGCTCTTTTTTCTGCATAGCCCATCTAGGTGAATTCATAGTCAAAGCCATCTCAAAATTTGACCCTGCTGAACACATCACGTGCTCAGGCATATCGCTCACACAGAATCATGAGAATCTCCCCGTCTTTCACTTCTCACTCCCTTTCACCAAAACCACCGCATCCGGCAAAAAAGTCTACTGTGCTCTGCACCTCCCGGACTCCCACCTTGACCCCAAAACTGCATTAGACCACCAATTCTGTCTCAACCCAGATGTTTATTGAGATAGCAAGTCTCAATTGTGAGGCACAGTACCCTTCTAAAGGAACTAAGAGAATAGTGGGAGATACTCACTGTATAGTCGTTTAGGTAATAAACAAGGTTGAAGGTAGTTGCAAGAGTAAAGACTTGAGCAAGTAGCTTGTGTGACAGTGAGATGGAAGAAAAAATAAAAGACTTGTTGTTATTCTAGAGTGATAGCTCCAGGTTTATATATGAGACAGAGATGTTTGTATCTATATACATATTCTCCTATAAAAGGGAAATAGAGATAGAACTCTATGGAAGGTCATGGAAGGATGATGAAGATATGAGTCATCTGCAGTAAGATACTGCTATCGTCTAATGGCATTAAAGCCTTATCTAAATGATGAGTAATATACATAGTGTAAGGACAGCTGTGACCGAAGAAGAGGAAGGAGAAGTGGTAAGGTGTTGGAGGACAATGATGTCTTCCGGATGAAGGGAGTCCGCTAGTCCAAGAGATTTGAGGGTCTTGAGGAGAGGTCCAAGATCAAAAGGATCTTTGGTAGTCTTTGATTCATTGTTAGGTATGATGGGAGGTATTACTGGTTCTCTAGAGGCACCATCCCAAGGGGTTTCTACTGATGGCCAATCTATAAACCTGACATTTTTGGGGGGCTGTGGATCCCAGTGATTGAGTTCTGCTACGGGATAGGGAGCTCGCGGAGGCAGTAGTTCAGGATGAGCACAAGGTTGGACATGTGGCAGAGGTTGCTCCGGCTGGTTAGGCTGAGTGGGTTGGGGTTGTGCAGGTGGAGGAGGTTGGTCAGGTTGAGCGTGTGGGTGTAGTTGCACAGGTTTCGGGCTGGTATCGTCATCTTCGAGTACAGATGACTTGAGTGATCTGTAAGAGAATTGGTTCTCTCCCTCAGCCTGAAAGCTGTTGCACAAATCACTGTTATCATCGAATACGACGTGCGTGGATACCTGAACACGGCGTTTGTCGGTGTGGTACAGCCTCCATCCTTTTTGAGTGTCTGGGTACCCCACAAATATAACTTGTTTCCCTTTTGGGTCGAGTTTCCAACACTCCGGAGAGTCATCAAGCACGTAGGCGGTGCAGCCAAAACAATGGAGATGGGACGCATCTGGTTTGCACCCATACCTTTTCTCGTATAGGGTGGTGTCCTTAAGAGAGCGAGTAGAATAGTGGCTCTTTGTGTAGACAACGTAGTTGGCTGCCTCAGCCCAAAGAAAGAGGGGTAGGCCGGTGTCAATTAGGATGGTACGGACATGGTCAAAAACGGATCGATTGAGACATTCAGATATGCCGTTCTGCTCGGGAGTCTGAGGGGTAGTTGACTTCCAGCATATTCTGCACTGTTTCATGTAGTCAATCCACGGCGTGTTGAAATATTTGCCGCCATTGTCCATCCAGAATCGTTGCAAGGTCTGGCCACTGGTATTTTCTACTTCTGTTTTCCACTCTTTGAATGCAGCAAATGCGTCAGTCTTCTTTTGTAGGAATAGAACCCACACCAAATGGGTATAATTGTCTGTCAATGTCATCATATAGTGCTTTCCCGAAGCTGTTTGAACAGGAGCAGGACCCCATAGGTCCGAGTGGATGAGGGCAAGGAAATGGTTCGTTTTGCCACTCTCCGACAGTGGAAACGATGCTCGAGTGATCTTGCCCATAGCACATGACAGACATACAGGTGGCTCATAGTCGAGCTCACCCTGTGTGAGTTTAATGCCTGTCACAAGGCCTTTCTTGACGAGTGCTCGCACGGACTGGTAATTTAGGTGACCTAGCCGGTGGTGTAGCTGCTCAATCTTAGAAATAGAGGTGACAGCTTGGTAAGAGACTTCGTCGGATCAGCGTGGTGTGTCCATGTGGTATAAACGGTCAGCTCATCTGGTGGCATTAAATATGATACGATGTGATTTGTTTAGGATGTCATGCATCATCTGTCCATCATTTTTTAATTTGAAGGTGACACAACAACCGGCACCGACATCAGCAAACCCACCCTTGGCTCTACAGACCTGTGCAGGGTTACACAGACCCACAGACCCTACAGAGAGGTACCTAGTAATGCAGACCTCCACAGACCTGTACAGAGTACCCCCTATCTGTATAGACTCTACAGAGTACCCCTATCTCCACAGAGCTGCACAGAGTACCCTGTATAGACTCTACAGAGTCCACAGGCTCACCATACAGAGCTATACAGAGCTGTACAGACCAGACAGAATCAGGTGAT
>JBBPOS010000678.1:0-13242 GCA_038091575.1 Leccinum subgranulosum
AGTTGTGGGAAAGAGTTCAGATGGAATGGGAGAAGATACCAGTTGAGAAGTGTCAAAAGTTGATTGAGAGCATGCCTAGAAGGGTTCAGGCAGTGCTTAGAGCAAAAGGAGGCTATACCAAGTACTAATAATATCCAAATACCCCTGTAAATTCAAAAGCTCAAAAACCCTTTCCATGACATAGCTGTCTTAAAATGGTCATATCTCTACAGTGTGTGACCGAAATCACATGACCCAGGGGGCAATTTGTAGCCAAGAGTATGTTCTAGTTATATCCCCACCAAAGCTAAGTGACATTCCCACAGTGATTGGCAGTGCACTGCACGCACTACCATTGGAGTTAGTATGGAAAGGGTTTTTGAGGTCACTGTATGTATTCTACACTCACTTCGATCGGTTGGGCTCTCCCGACTCAAACTTACGACGATTACTTCGTCAAGACATCTCTTATCCATTGGCAAGGATATGAGTTAATCCACAACCACCATTTTCCTATTGACTGTAACCAGTCAGTAGAGTTTAGAAGGATGGTAACGTTCCCAAACTTCTTACCCAAGGAGTTCGAAGCAAAATCACAGGTCGGATGGATGGCTCGGGATGAAATCCTGACCATACAGGAATGGAACAAAGAATTTGATCGTCGTCAACACGACAAGTTCATCATGATGGAGGACCCCAAGAATACTCATTTTTAGTACAATCTTCTTTTATCTTGGACCCCTCCACTAGAGACTGGATGTATGGTTGCTTACACCAGATTGAACTTCACAGGAAACTTCGCCTTGACCTAGAAGGTTTCCGCACTTACATCTACGACGACATTTCTTATGTTACGGATACCCTTCACCATGCCTTACCTTTCAACAGAACAACTCCAGGACCTGTGGGACAAGCTCCCAAAGGACCTGAAAAAGTTCATATGGGGATACAGACCACTCCTTCAACAGGAGATACCAAAGTGTTGGCCACTACCGGTCCAACACAGCCTTTACGCTTCCGAAAGGCAGCGAAGATTAGAGCTGCCCCATATTGAACCAGAGTCAGTTCTTATATACAATAATTTCTTTGAATTTTTCCTCCATCTACGTCTTTTTCCCTTTACTTCTTGTCAATTTTTTTAGTTTTCCGCTCCTATCTTAGAAAATGGAGAGCAAGATGATACTTTCCCCAAAATTGTAAATCCACATTATTTCCCTACTTTTAACTTTGAATGTCTCGAAGAAAACGTTCTAGAATTCCCAGAACCAAATACTGAATCTCTGATTCCAGCTGTCCTTTGGTATTGACGTCATAATGATCCAAATGACTGGAAACTAGATCAAGAACTCAAATGGGAAAACGAATGGGATTTCAAATCCAACTATGGAGAATTATCAAGACAAGAAAGATGGAAACTATGGCTGGAGAGACACATAAAAAGAAGAAAGGATTGTATGCAAAAATACAAAGAAGATTTGGCACATAAAGAAGAAGCTGGAAATACCACAGATGAAACGGAATACCCCGAGTATTCAGAGGATGGATCTCAGATCCAGGACATTGGAGATCAAGAAATGGAAAGAGATTCACCATCTCTGGGTTCAGGAACAAACACGCCTAAATACATGTCTACTCCACTAGATGACAAAGAACATCTGCATCTCGATTTCTTTGCTTCTTATTATCTTTAGATTCCACTAGATGCTGATCTCTTTGATCTTTTCTTACAGATCCTATTTTTCTAATCATCATCAATGGCTACCACTCTTGTCCAAGACTTTGTTACCTCTCATGACCATATCTCTCATGTTCCTCAACTCCAAGGTACTTCTAACTATCAGCAATGGGCAACCGCTATTCGTGGTCCGCTCCAAATACTTGGTGGTTGGAAAATTATCACAGGAGAAATGTTACATGCCGCACAGATAGATGCTGACAGCAAAGCCCAATAGATTGCTATAGACGCAAAAATCCTTGGTTTTCTATCAGTCACCATCTCTTATGAACTGCAAATACAGATCGTTTGGGATTACATTGCTGATGGCACAGTAACAAATCCTTCCGTTTCCCGAGTTTTTTGGTTAAAACTCGAGTCCCTCTACGGAAAGAAAGGCATCCCTGGACAATTCATGCTCTTTTCCAACCTGCTTCACACCAGAGTTGAGCTCAACAAGTTCTCTGAAGGACTTTCCACCATCACCTCTCAGTTCATGCAGCTGGACGCTGCTGGACTTATTGTCCCACCTACCCTTAAGGCAATAATTCTTCTATCCCGCCTTCCTTCCTCATTCGATGGTATGATCTCTCATGCCATCCAAACTGTAGAAGAAGCCAACTTCATTGTTGATAATCTCCTCCCTCGCATCTCGAAGGAGGTTAATACACAAAAGTCTGGTCTTATGTCTACAAAAACCCTAACTCATCAACTCTCTTCTTCCTCTTTCTCTTCCTCCCAACCACATGCACATGCAAACCATACTTCGGCTTTGAAGCGTGGGCCAGGTCCCCAATATCCCTGGAACTCCAATAACAATGGAGGTTCCAACAACTCTTTTCCTGATTGTTTCCAAAACAATCAGAGCTTTGGACATGGTAACCAAGGAGGAAATCGAGGTGGAAACCGAGGTCGTGGATCTTTTTCTGCCCAGCGAGGCAAGCACCACTCTGACAATTTCCAAAAACATCAGGAAAGAGCTAAAGGAAAAGGAAAAGGAAAAGCAAACAATGTCGTTGGCTTTGCCAATCTAGCGACGATTGTCGAAGAATCGATGGTAATAGACCTTCAGGAACAGACACCTGAAGAGAACACAGAGACAGGTTCTGTCGTACCTTACGACGAGTATCAAGAGGAGTACATGGTTACTGTAGCCGATGAAGAGGAGATGTCCTCGGAGTACTCAAATGCTGGATGGGATACCCAATCCGAGAAAGTACAATGAGTACAGTCTTCTCTCATGAGAGAAGCGTTAGCTAATGCATCCATTCAGGACACTAGCAATGCTAGCCACAGTTCGTCTTCACACGCCTTTACCTCAAAACAGAACATTTACGAGAGACAAAAGCATGATTTTTGATCTGTTAAATGGATCCCTGCTTCAAGGCACGATACCCACAGTAACCAAAGTTACTATGGAGATGATCGGAGAAATTTGGATGATACCTGGAAACATGGTTTAGATTCCAGAGATAGAATTCCTTATCTGAATGATGATATACCCGATATAGATGACTGAGGGGACATGATTGTTCCTCTTATGATAATGATGATTACAGTTCTTACTGTTACCAGATAGGATCACTTAAGAATGTTTCGGAATCATTTGACTTCCTTCAAAAACACTGGTTGATTGATTCTGGATGTTCTGATCATATTACCCCATTCCCATCAGATTTTATGGTCTTGGGAGATGATACCAAATATGCTTGTATTGCTGATGGATCTACCATCAAAATGACAGGACCTGGGACAATTGTTCTTAAAGCATCTACGGGAAAACGACCAATCACTTTAACTGGTGTTTGGTTATCAGCTGAAGCATCATGCAAACTCATGTCTACCAATCAACTAGCTCTACAAGGCTTTAAAACTGTGATCAGAAAAATGACTGACATCTTTGACAAACAGGGTCACCATCTGATCCGGGCTACTGCCTTATCTCCTGGTGATATTCTATATTGGTTTTGGTCTGAATCGATCACTCCAACTGGTAGAATCAACACCCTGTCGGATGTTTCCTTATCGGAGCTTTGGCATCATTGTCTTGAACATTCGACATCTTGCCTCTTCTACCACAGGACTTCCTGCACTTCCCTTGAAATCACAAATTTCTTCGTCTCCTTGTCATGGTTGCCAAGTCGGCAAATCTCATGAACGACCTCTTGGTCCTTCTGAAAAATGTTCTGCTCGTGTTCTTGGTTTGGTTCACACCAACCTTATTGAACTTCCTATGGAGTCTCGCACTCGTGCTCACTAGATTCTCACCCTTATCGATGATTGTTCTGCTTTCGCTTTCCTTGCTTTTCTCTATCACAAGAGTGACACTGCTTTGCGGTTCCGTGAGCTGGTTCTCCATGCGGAGACCTTGACTGGCCTCTTTGTTACCTCTGTATGTTCGGACCATGGGGGGAAATATCTTGGACAGGATCTTTTACAGTTCTTCACATCCAAAGGTATCTCTCACTAGTATTCCGTTCCTCATCTACCACAACAGAAGGGTAGAGCAGAGAGATTCAATCGAACCATCATGGAAAAAGCCCAAGCTATACATCTTAATGCTTGTCTTCCCAATTCATTCTGGCAAGATGCATGTGAAACAGCACTATATGTACATCTATAACAGACAACCTATGCATCGTCATTCATGGAAAACCCCAGCTGAGATCTTCCTAGGAAAGAAACCTAGTATTTCTTACTTCTGAGTATTCAGTTGTAAAGCCTATGTCTTTATTCCTAAAGATATATGACAGAACAAACTTTCATCAAAAGCAGAAGAAATGATTTTCATAGGATATGAACAGGGACATCAGGAAAAAGTGCCTATGCCATATTTGACTATTGGTGTATATTGGTGATATTTATGCTATAAGATACTATGGGCAAATTATGACACTATATGCCACCATATAGCTTTGCTTCTTGTGGTAAAATATATAAGCCATAATTAAACTACTGCCTAGTATAATCTAATATAGTGTTTGGTATGCATATTTGCTTGACCAATTGTTAAGTAAAAATAAGGAACAACTATCCAGTACGGTCTTAGAAGTCCACGTTAAAGGCCAATTCACTGAACCAGTTTAAAATGGTATCAGTTAACAACTTTGGCAGATGGTTTGAAGAGGTACTATATTGCCCTGAACAATAGGAAGCTGAGAAGATGCGTGCAAAATAGAGGGTTTGGATAGGGTATACATATAATGATACTTGCCCGGTGAATTGGAAAGTTGATACCACTCTATGTATGCCAATGGCTCGGTGGGCCAATTTTTGGGTGCTGGCATTAATAGAGAAAGGTTTGTAGGTAATTTAAAAATTACCCTGAGTCTTCCGATTCTCATTCCTAGTATCATCTCTTGAGTTAACTATGCTGATAACTTGAATATGATCTATACTTACCTTGTAAGCCTGTGGATTCTGCATCACTGTGATAAGCAACAGCAACTGTATCGAATCTACCTGGCTTAGCCTTTATAGAATCCACCCCTTCTTCTCCATCAACATCATTACCTAAAACATCCAGCGCAAATTTGCAGGAATGCCAAACATCCACTTTGTCAAAGGGAATGTGAGCGTAAGGGATTTCTGCTCGAGATAGGAGTTCATCGGTTGGCAAAAGAGTATTGAGAAATTTGCAGAGATGATGGGAGAAGGACACAGTGTTGTGGTGTTTTTGAATACTAATGAGCGTTTGACCTGAGACAGTGGGTCTGTGGGCAATAGCAAGACCAGCTTGAGGTGATCTAGAATTGACTGGTTCCTCCTCAGCCTCTTCTTCAGCATCATCCTTAGTCCTATTGTTGATATAGCCTTGAAATAGAGCAACTTTCTCTTGACGCTGTAGCCAACAAGTTATTTGAGGTACTTCGTTTCTGAAGTTTGAGGCTCACCAACCCTCCTTAGCCATGTCGATATGGAATCTCTCGAATGCTTCTGTGTTATAATTATTGGTAGTGCCAAAGTTACGTATGGACTCAGCGTAGTGTACCAAAGAATAGATCTTGGGAATATTCAGATGCTGTCGAATGCCCAGGCCAGTAGGAGGAGAAAGAAAGATAGATTTGTTCTTGTGGAATAGGTCCAAGGAGTCCTCCATCCACTGCAAAGAGCTGTCATTGTGGGTGGGATACTGTGCAAGATAAATAAAATCCGGTAGGGCCCAATAGCAGGTGAGTATTTGAGACGGAACTTGACCCACAAGGAGCCCCAGAAAGATCCGAGCCATGTCCTTACACTCTTTTCCAGCTATTTGTGAGAGCTTTGACCATCCTGATTGAAAGTGACGGACACCAAAGCAGGGGGGAAGTGAACGTATTCAGCGATCAAGCTCTTGAGTATCCATTAGACTTGTACACCAGAGAGTGAGATACTTGATGATCCCATGATAAAGCTGGTGAAGGATGTCGGGAGTCATGGATAGGTGGATGTCGCAGTAAATAAATCCCTCCCAGAATGGCCTAGTAACTACTCCAGAAATGAGCTTTTCCCTACAGAGCTCTTGATAGTGGGTGATAGAAATTGCGCTAGCTTTGGCGCTTCTAATGGCCTTGATTGTCTCCTTTTGTTTTCTAGCCATTTGAGAATGTCGATCTTGCAACTCATCCTCCTTGACTTTGCATCGTGGACAGGTACCGTATTTAGCACAGGTGACAAGACATTGTTCAGGGTAATCGGCAATATAAGCCGCCAAAATAGGGTGAACCCGGCGTACTTGACCATCTCCTCCAGTGATTTCTACACCTTCACGTCCTGCCTTGATTAAGGGCTCGAGGATGATCCTCATGGAGTCGTGAAAGAGTTGTTGTATGTGTGATAATTGTTGTTTTTTAGTTATATTGACACCGACATCCTTACTGACTAACAGATAACCAATTAAAATGCATGCATTTTGATTGGGTTTGCGACGGATAACTCTAGGGATATTGCCAAGTGTGAGATAGACTGGATAAGCCATCTTTCATCCCGAAAACTGAGTAAGTTGTGTTTTATCGGTTGCAATTATCACCAGGGCGACACACAATGTAGGAGGTAAACAACTCTGCCCGATATTTAGCCAATTTCATTGAATAATACAGATGAAACTCACCTGAACTGCGGCCCACCAGTTGCCTGTCCACATCTCATGGTAGATATGGTTGGTTTTGGTATCATTTGTGAAAATTCTTTTAGGGCAGTAAATGATATCTTTGGCATATGTAGGATTTCCTAATAATGCCTGAATAGCTTCAATGACATTACGGTAATGGATAGTGTATTTGGAATCCGGGTCTGAATGATACCAAAGATCTCTAGTGATCTATTTGGCCCGGGGAGGAATTGAGTCGATGATTTGATGAAGGGATCTTGTATTGTGAAAGGAGAGCCCCAAGCTATCCACAACCTAGCAGAGCCATCATAAGGGCAAACGTGCAATAAGAAAATTGCACACTTACTCCGGGAATTGAAAGTAGACGATCCAACGACTTGTGCCCAATACCATCTTGGACTGCCCATTGTGCAACCCTCCAGTCCTGTTCCGATGCAAAGGGAGTAAATTTGCTGGCAGTATCATGTTCTTCATCATCCATCAAAGCATCCCCGTCTTTATCCTCTCCTCCAAATAAATGCCTCCAACGGTCATGAAGGGTGGGGTCCATTTGGATAACTGTGCCTGCAAGTGGAAAGATATCTTCTTCAACCCGCTCATCATGTTCTGTCTCTCCTACAGGTGTAGAATTTGAAGTGGTTCCCAAGTTTGATTCGGGATGCTCCAGAGGGACTAGATCATAGAGGCGCTGGTGAAAGTCATCAGCTATTTCTACAGGAGCGACTTGAGAGGGGGAAATCGTAGTCTCAATCTCAGGGATATCTCTTTCCGCACTTTGTAATTCGTCTTGCTGGAGAGTTTCTGGAATAGTTAATTCGCGTACTTTACCCCTGCTATACTCTTGACAGCGCTTGGCTGAACTCATGTGAGCTAGCAGCCCCTGTTGAGTTTTGAGACGTTTTAAACAGACTGGGCAGGCTAGATGATCAATAATGTTAAGGCTTTGGAGAATAGACTGCATTGGATGAGAGTGTGAGAGTGCCAGCGATTGATAAGAGTGAGTGAGAGCAGATGAGAGAGGAAGTGAAAAGCAGCCCAACACCCAACTTACAAAATGCTGACGCAATCACCAAATGTCAGTACATTGTTTAAGGACGGCAACAGGAAGATATATGCAAATGTTAGTGGAAATAGTAAACAAGGGATTATACAACTAATGCAAACACTGAGCTCCTCCTAACATAAATAAACGTGATGGGATCCATTGAAAGTTATAGCAGCTGCAGATCTAATGCTTCACTGACAGAGACTTGGAAGACCTCTTCCTGGGTACTTTGCTGCTGTTCTCATCTTCAGCCCGACGTTTGGCCCTATGGGGCTTGGAGGAATCCAAGACCGAGATTGAAATTCCATGATTACCCCCTCCAGCAAGTAGCTCACAATAATGCTCTCGAGCATTGATAATGTCAGTGTCAGAAGTCCGATCTAAATCGGCCGGAATGCTATCAAGCATACTCTTCACAATGTTGCAGAACTTTTCATGAGTAATTTCTCCGATCTGTACCCTGAGTTGCTCTTCTCCTGGTTCTTATGACTTGACAAAATAATCATGAAGAGTTTTCAAACCGTCAACAAATCCAGAGCCAGATTGATGGAAACAAAGAGATATCAAATCAATAAACAGTGATTCAGGGAGGGTATGTTTTGAGCGAAAAACGTCCAGACGTCCCAAGTTGTGGCGGCCAGGCGTAGCCCAGATGGGTGGAGCGTGTTTCTCAGCATCATCCTCGCCCTTTGGAAGCCATGTGGTTACACTGATTATTTCCTCCGGCTCCCTTCAAGGTTGCTTCCAAAAAGTGTCTTGTCTCTGCAATGGAGTCGGTGTTTGTTTCGAAGATGAAAGTAAGGGGGAAATCATGAAGAATGTGGGACTCTTGGTGACGGCAGTCCATGGAGTGGAAATGCCAGTCACCAAGCTACTGCTAACTTGAGTAGTTGCGAAGGAATTGTTGAACATAGTGCCAGTGGTAGTCGAGGCATAAGAGTAGGAAGTCATGGGAGTACCTAAGTTTGAGGACTTCTTCTTCGTTGTGTCCTCATCTTGCTACCGTTGCCGTGTATAGTATGGTCCATTCATATTCACACATATGATCCATAGAACCTAGAAAAAGGATTCGAGGTCGTGATGAACAGTATGAGCAAGTGTTTTTGCCTCCTGGGACAGAAATGCAGTTGCTATGTAGGGGAAAGTACCCTGAAGAGTAGAGGTGATCAGATCGAATATAAACTTAAATACAAAGAGGAGTACTTACAGTCATTCTACGAACTACCGGGTTTCCCTTGAGGTCGGTGGCATAGCCCCAGTCGCCTAACATCTCAGGGCGTTTGGGATAAGCATCTTGATCTTTTGGCCAATTTGGAACCATGGCTTCGGGAGAGGCATCGTTGACTAGAAACATAACATTTGTGTCATTAATGTCACAATGCTGAATTTTCATCATAAGAGCGTTGAAGTGACCTGATAATCTAGCCATAAGTTGATATATCTCCTGATAGTAGAAAACAACTAACTGGATAAGGCGCCTAGAATACTGTTCAAGAACTCTCACCTACAAGAAAACCAAACCATTGAAGTACCACAGGAGCAGTACAAAACCCATATAAGCTCACGAGTTTCTCCACATAATGAGGGAGAGGCAAATACGGCTTCTTCGTCCTGTGGCTCCCAATTCCCATTCACTTTTTTTCCATGTAAGCATAGAGGCATATTGAACCTCTCAAGTATATTTCTGGTAGTATCTTGACATATCGGAGGCGTGTAGTTGTCGGGATAGTAGCCATTTTCCCAAAGGGAAGGGTCGGGAGATGGACATGGGGCCCCAGGCCTTTCGCAATCTTCAGGCAAGAAAATCGTAATGCCGGGCCAGTGTTTCATATAATCCCATGTCGGGGCTTCGGGATCATCTCTAGGAGGCATTAAACAGTCGGTGAAAATTTTGTATGCGTCTTCCTTTCCAAAGATGCACTTTTGTAATTTTGTATATGTCTTCCTTTCCAAAGATGCACTTTTGTTCCACCTAATGTCACCTTGGCAAATGAGCAGAAGCTCCGGGATAGCTTGTATGTATTAGATGGGCCTGGGGACATGGAAAAATTGAAACCACACCAGGTGGCTGAAGCTCTGCTAAGGTCCAAGACAGCAGATAGAAAAGGGATTGGAGAAGAATCAATGTTGATGGGTTTGGAAATGACTGTGGACCCCCGGATAAAAGCTGCGAGAGTGAATTGTCGGTCACAAAGAGACAATGCGATATAGAAACGCCTGTTGAGCTGACAAGCAGATACGTAGCTGGCTATTTCTGTTAATTGCTTCAGAGCTTCCTTCTGGGTGTCACTATTGAAGGATGCCTTCAGCTCGCAGTATGTCAAGACGTCTTTGAAAGTGATGTCAGATTTGGAACCTGTAGGAAGTAGCACTACATCTGGTTTGCGGAGGTTCTCGATCAGAGTGACGGAGTGATCCTTCCAGTAGGTGTTTAAGGTGTTGGAATCGCAAGTAGCCCAGTCACAGGCTACCTCCTGAATCTATCTCCTGTGGTCAATTCTATCCACACTCAAAAGGTAATGTTAGATCTCACCGTTTGGAAGAACTGAGAGACCCCATCTTCAGGGGACCTATTCGCAAACATCTCCTTGTGTCTCCGCCTCCCATCTACATATAACCCTTTATCCTGCAGCGCCTTTAAGATTTGTTAAAGTGCTCCTCTAGGAGGAAGCCCTTTGTGCCAGTGTTGCGGGAGAGAGATATAAGGGAAAAAAAAAGAGTCCCGGCGACAGTTGACATTGTTGCCCTCCATCTTCCTTAATGTGTGAGGGTCCACGACTTTGTGTTTCAAACCGTCCATGCCACCGTGAAATGTCACAAATGAATTGTTCTGATATGTATAAAAGAAAAACAGATGAATTATAAGTACAATAACGGAATGTATGACATTGGGTGAGGGACTTACATTGATGATAAATTCATGTTGCGGTTGAGACGCGGGTTCCTCCGAAGTTCCCACACCTACTCAGTGGTTACCATCCAAATTTGATACAAGGAGAGGATTAGCGACTTACCTTCCAACATTGTGGACAGATGCAACTGAAGTTTCTCTTGAAGTGGGATGGGTTTGAGGAGCAGGAAGTCCGCATGGTGGATTGCGTGTGTGCCATATCAGGTCTGGAGAGGTCTCGGCATGGTGAACTGCTTGGGGATATGATCAGTTCTGGGCGCAAAGCTGCAAGGTTTAATTTCACTCAAGTGACCCAAAAAGGGAAGTGCGGTCGCCCGCACTTCCCATTTATAGCAGTCCCTGTGAAAAAAGCTAGGGCGCTAGGGCACACAGAACTTGTAAGAATAAAGATATTAGCGGCTTGATTTTAGTGTGGAAATCTGCTAGTACCTGGAAGTGATGCAAGAAACTGGCTGTAGGTCTTGTATGCTGGGCTTTCACGCGTCATTTTGGGATTTTCGAAACCGACAAGTTTTAGGACTGCAGTGATGGCAGTGAAACAGTGAACAGAAAGTTATTACAATCACGTGCAGCACCGCTCTGTCAAGATCACAGTTTTCCAGAAATATTTACATAAGTATTATGGTGTAAATGTTGTTTGATTCAAATCTGATGGCTTATAATTTATAATGAAATTATGATAAGTTCGAGTTGGGACTCAGTGCAGCCGATGACCACCAAGTTTCCCTTGTGGATATTGATATCAGCCGGGACGTCACGATTGAACTCGGGGATGCTGACGAGCTGTGCGATGCGAAGAGCTGCAATTTCCCACACCTTTCTTCACAGGAAAGTGTGCAGACATGAGTTGTTTAACTGTTAGCACATGAAGGTGAGGGTGAGATGTAAAACCATAATAGTTTGAATTTCTTAGCCAGGTAAACATAAAGTAAAGTGCCTTTGGAGACAGGTCTGCCCATGTGAAGCCAGTAAAAAGTAAAGTAAGTTGGGTGTGGGACAGAGGATGGAGGAAACGAGGTACCTTAACACTTGCTCAATTTGAGCCGTGTACGGAATTGCGCGTGTTGTTTGTCTTCATCAGCAGTCCCATGTCGACGTCCATCTCGATGAAGGGTTGATCCCAACGCAGTTGGGGAAAATGAGTGACGAGAACAGTACGGTCGACTCAGATCCTGATAGCGCTGATCAACGTTGAAACAACGGTGGCAAAGGTGAACGATGTGCACCGCAAATTTGACACTTTCAAAGTGACGCTATATATATATCATGAGACATGATACCAACTCCAGCTGGGTGAGTAGCAAATCACTTGAATCCGAGCATCTGGACGGGGCAGGGGCTTGCTGCTGAGGCCAGGGTGGCGATCATTGACAGGGACGGCAGGTAGGGGAATAGTTTGGGTTGTTGTCGTTAGGGTAACTGTTCCTCGACATGTGTTTGGACTTGGACTGACCTACAGTGTGATTCCACCACCTGTGAACGAGCCCCGATCAGATGGGGAGGTGGTCATTGCTGTGATGTCAATGACGAGCCCACAGCTGTCGAGGACCACTAGGAATTAGTGGATCGCACAAGGCAAGAGCGTAGGCCTGGGAAACCTTTAAGCCCGAGTGAACTCCTGTTTTCCCCACAACTTCAGTCGCCGGACGAGTTCCACTCCCATTTCTACTTGCACTTCAAGGACCACCACTGTTTGAACCCGAATTATTCTGGTGAGGGTATTCCTGCCTGACCTCGTTTGAATGGTAGAAACTTTCGAGGATTCTTGCCGGCAGGAACCGATTGCGCCCCGCTCTTGCCGCCGGTGCGGCACTGGTGGTGTGTGCATCACCATGTTCCAGTCGGAGTTGTGAGAACTGTAGAAACCATAGACTACCGAGGTAGAGGACTACCGGTACTCACCAGGTGTCAGCGTTGAGATGTTATCGAATGTTGTGGTAAGAGAACAAGATGTTATTCGAACTCAGACGCTGGGTCTGAATCTTATATATGACAATAAGAGATTATGTAATCTACTATATACTAAGTCGTTATTATATAATGGTGAGCGTTCTCGTGCTACTAAATAGTGCTCGTTCAACACTCCCTCATACTTTGCTGCCTCTTTTGGGCGCAAGTAGTATGTAGTAATGAGCACTTTTTCTTATTTTTGTGCTTCATCGTAGAATACTAATCCAACATCTTTCCTGAATTGATCGAGTTTAATGTGACCAAGATTCTTTGTGAGCATGTCGGCTGGATTGACAGCTCCTTCAACAAAGAATAGTTCGATCTTCTTCTCATGCACGAAGTCCCTGATGGCATGCCAACGAATGTCAACATGTTTGCTACGTTTCTCAGTAACAGGGTTTGATGCCATGAATATGGATCCTTGGTTATCACTGCAAATGGGGATGGGTTTTAACTCGTATCCTAATTCGGATAGTAGTGATTGTATCCAAATCACTTGTTTACTGCAGTCCGACAAGGCAACGTATTCTGCTTCAGTAGAGGAGTGTGCAACT
>JBBPOS010000679.1:0-13189 GCA_038091575.1 Leccinum subgranulosum
TTTTCTGAGGAATCAACGCTACGCTAGTAGCTTATAGATCTGGATTAGCTACCAAAGTGTGAAGCATATCCAGGGCCACTCAGTGTTCTTGTCATGGACAATGCACGAATCCACCACGGAGATGAGGTTCTTCAACTGGTTGACCGCTTTGGTAATCCTTTGGTATCTTTGTTCATTTCACTCGGTGCCAGCCTGATGCCATTCTAGGTGTTCGGATCGGGTATCTTCCTCCTTACTCTCCAGACCTCAATCCAGTCAAGGAAGCATTTTCAAAGATCAAACATTGGCTTCGGCGTGAAAATGAGTATTACCGAGCAGCAGGTGATGATGCGATCATCTTCGACATGTTAGAGGTGCTCAACATCATCACACCAGATGATGCACACAGTTATTTCATTCATGCAGGTTACTTTTAGCTTTAGCATTCAAGTTGTTCCATGGTTTCCACCCAGCAGGCCACTGTACAATGATACAAACTGTAATGTACACACAGATACAACAACACATGATTCGGAAAAAGTGCGGTTTACTAGGTGGAAGACCATGTTTCAACAGTGTCACGAAGGTCAGCAATTTCACCATGCTCGAAACCCATTTCCTTCAAATCAGTAATCTTCACGAAACGGAGACCACGAGCCTTTCGAAACGAGTGCTTTTGAAGCTTCGCAAGGACGTCGTCAGAGAGATCGTAGCGAGCACAGAAACTTTTGATTGACATATCATCACCAGGTCCTCGGTTTGATGGAAGAACAGTCTCAGCTGAGAGGTTGGCACCTGGATGTGCACCTAGGCCAGCATTTTGACTCGGTTGCATCGCTCGAGCAAGTCCAAGTCCGAGAAGATCATTGCCAAGAGAGAGATTGATAACTGGGGCGGGTGCCAAAGGAGCAGAGTTCTTGGACTCAAGACGATGTTGAAGTACAGGACTAAGCTTCTCCTTGACAACGTTGCCATCCTGGTTGACAGCATCAAACAGTCGGTGATTTGGTGGCCTTTCAAGGGTCGCATGTTCGGAACCCTTCATCTACATGATAACCATAACATACATCTTTGTTGGAAAAATAACGGAACAGACATACTATCGCAGCTGCCCAGCAATTGAGAAGCTCATGACTAAGAGCAAGATGCTCTCCTGTTTGTGTCACATAACAGTGCATCGAGGGACAGGCATTGTCTGCCTTCTTGCAGGTCCAGGTATCACGCAACAACTGGATATTCTTGCTAATCTTGATATTGCCCAGGAGTTCGACAGGATCTGACTATGAAACAATGAATATATGTGCATGGGTGAAAGCAAGATCAAGATTAGCTACGCGTTTTTTGGTCTTACTCTTCTCCTTGCTGTTTCCACCGGTGCTCTCAGGGTCGTTCTCATCAGTTGCAGCCATGGTATTGAGTTCTGCACTCCCTTTCTGGCAAATGTTGAGGTTGACAGTTGGAGTCAAAGAAGATAACTTGTCAATTTGAGAGCTAAGCGTCTTGAAGTTCTCATCAGAGCATAGAGGCAGTCCAGGCTTTGGGAGGACACGGGGGATGTAGAACGACACGTCGTAGTCAGCTAGGTTGGTTTGCTTCTTCGGAGCAAGCACCTGGTCGATCTTTGCAAAGATCTGAGCTTTGAGCGTGTCCCAAGGTTCATTGCCATGTTGAAACTCGATTGAAGCACTCTTCGGTTCACGTTTGCTTGCTGCTTTCTTCATGTCCGATGCAGAGAAGAGATGCAAGATGAACATAACGGCCTTGGTTGTCACCTTAGTAGCAGGTGGTGCGGCAACTGTAGTGCATATATGCTGGTTCAACATGCTCGTTACCACAGTCTGTGCTATGAACTTGGCTTGCCTGTACGTTTTCTCTTCTTACCATCACGGTTGGGTGTGTTACCCTGAGGAGGAGTTTGTGGACGTGAAGCCGGGGCATCTTCTTGCTCCTCCTGAGCTGCCAGTGACTGCTGAGACTCCGGTTGTGCTTTATGGATCAGTACGGCCTGGGCCTCATCATCGGAAGTGTCGTAGATGTCATCTTCCATTTGAAAGTATATGTTGTCTTCGGACATGTTCACGGTTGGGGTTGAACGTTGAATGTTGAATGAGTACTATAATTCTTATCTTATCACACACTTGCATGGTAGCTACAACTCGTAATTGACATTTTTTTTTCCCGCGCGAGTGCCATCATTTACCAAAATGGCTGTAATATGATTGAATTATTTGCAAATAATGGACAGCTCATAAGCTGAATGAATGATGATAAAGGTAAGTTGGAAATGTGCATCAATATCAATAATGGTAAATGGATTAATAATGTAATACAACATACCTTCTATAAATGAAAAAGCAGTAAAAAATAAACATGTTAATCATAGAGCAAAAAATGATGAATGATTTATAACTTGCCATCTGTTATGTGAATAAACATCATGGTATTGTGATGATTACTACTGTTTGAATTTGTCTCAAGATGCACAACTCACAAACTAATAATCATTGAAGTAAATTATAAAAGAAATGGAAATAATATAATTAGCATCACCATTTTCCAGAATTTCCAGTGTACAACTCACAGGCTGCCATTTCCAGAGCAGAAGGATGAACAAGTGAACATAATTTGGTCAGCATCACCACCCTCTGATACATTCAGTGGTGTAAAATAGACCTTCTGTGATTTCCAGACCAGATTGTAAAATGGATGATCAGCATAACCACTCTCTGGTACATTCCACAATGCAGAACTCACATACTGTCATTTCCAGAGAAGAATGGAGAATGAATGGACATGTCATCATCAGCATCAAAACTCTATGGTACATTCAACAATGCACAACTCACTCCCTGTCATTTCCAAAGCAGAATAGAGAATGAATGAATATAGTGTTATCAGCATCACAACTCTGTGGCACATTCTACAATGCACAACTCACATCCTGTCATTTCCATAGCAGAATGGAGAATGAATGGACATGGCATCATCAGCATCACAACTTCTATAGTACATTCAACAATGCACAACTCACTCCCTGTCATTTCCAAAGCAGAATGGAGAATGAATAGACATGGCATCATCAGCATCACAGCTCTCTGGCACATTCTGCAATGTACAACTCACTTCCTGTCATTTCCAAAGCAGAATGGAGAATGAATGGACATGGCATCATCAGCATCACAGCTCTCTGGCACATTCTGCAATGCACAACTCACTTCCTGTCATTTCCAAAGCAGAATGGAGAATGAATGGACATGTAATCATTAATGTCACAACTCTGTAGCATATTCTGAAATGCACAACTCACTTCCTGTCATTTCCAATAGCAGAATGGAGAATGAATAGACATGTCATTATCAGTATCACAACTCTAATAGTGGCACATTTAACAATGCACAACTCACTTTCTGTCATTTCCACAGAAGAATGGAGAATGGATAGACATGGGATCATCAGCATGACCACTTTCTGCCACATTCCACAATTCACAACTCACTTTCTGTCATTTCCACAGTAGAATCAAGAAATATAAGTCAAATCAATTTTCTACATTCACTGGAATGACTAGAGTCTCACTGTCTATAACTTCCTCAGTCCGATCAAATTAATTAGTATATATTTAATTTTCATATATGTACTTATTCATATCTCACCCAAAAGTGTGGAAACCATCTTGCCAGTCTTCTGACATCTATAGTGTTGGTGTCCTGTACATACATCTCATCTATGACACTTTTTCATTACAGCATTAGCCTTTGCAAATATTCCACATTCAGTGCTTACTCTTGAATTGCAAATCTAATACACAGTGCTATGTTTGTTTCTTGGGCAGTAACAAATAGAATTTGCAAAGTCTCATCATTCAGAGCTCCTGCTGTTTGTTCCAGCAACATGTTACATTCCTTATTTGAGTTGTGTAACCCTTGCATCCATGCAAATTCTGTCAGCTGCATCATTTTGTCGGAACAGATAAACATACCTCCAATCCGCACACTCCATTTTGGTGCATGGTTCAGTTGAGAAAGACGACCCCATACATTTGCATTGTGCCTTTGCTACCTTTTCCTCTATTGGCAGCTTTTGATCATTATTGGATAGTTCGACCATGCCACGAGCCAGTAATGCATCAAACTTAGTGAACAACACAATCACAGGCACTGGACAAGTTTTGAGCTTCAAAGAAACCTAGCGTAAGCTGAATTCACCATTTCTTGTATTACACTCATTAAAAAACATTTCCTCGGAGCGTTGGATTGTCCGATCCAATTTATCCATTGGGATACAGTACCTATACAGAGTAACAACTAGTCAGTGATTCCTACTTCCCGCACAGTTCAAGCTGTTACCAGATGGCATGAATCCGTTTCTTGAGAATTGGCGTGTCTGCACGATTAGCAATGAACTGCTTCAATTGTTGGAATTCATGTGCGGAACCGGCTTCGAAGCCTCGCGAGTCATGGAAGACAAATTTGTCATTGCTCTCGAAGATCAATTCGTCCTCGATGTTGTGCATTCCGCGCTAGTAACGTAATCAAAACGCACCTCATGTCAATCGATCTACTCGCGTAGTTTCATACACATCTCATCCATAGGTATCAACCCATGTTTGCACCTTGTTTCCCTGTCCATCATAGACCTCCGGATTTTCGGTAGTGTTACAGATCGCACGGAGAATAGTCGTCTTGCCAGCGTTCGCGCGCCCAATGATAAGGATCCTGAAGCGGCCAAATTTCTCTTGAATGTTTTCAAAACCGCCGATCTTGTTTGCGTCCATATCCGAGCCTGAGCGTGTTGTCGTAGAAAATGTGGAATGTAGAGTTGAAGCAGTAGTCACCGTGAGTGCGAGAGAGGAAGTGGAAAAGTGCATGTCGATCGATCCATCTATTTCCGAGTCCGACATCCGCTTCCGGCCAGCGGTAGGATTCGGCGACCTTACTTTGATCCCTAGTACCATTTAATAGTCATATGAACGACTCCTCAAGTTGATCTCCCATCACTGTCTCTCGTTTCTGGTCGACTCCCTCCACTCGTCTTCCGCCTCCACGGATTTCGCCCGTCTCACGGCAGCCAAATCCGACTCGTGCCACCTCAACGACTCGGAGGATCGAGAGCAAAGATAACTCGCAGCATCTCCGCCCGTCTTGAGGCCATTTACCAGGCGAGTGCCCCCACAGTCCTGTCCCATTCGGATTCCTGACCCTTCGTCAATCAAGTTACACGGCAGGCCGCTTTTAGTCTCAAGCACCAGCGCAACTTGGACACCAAACCTCGCCAACGTCGCCAAATATGCCCACCAGGCCCAATCTATCAACCTATCGGACCCGGACATCCTCCAGCACACCCACCTTGCCCAACTCAACACCTCCGTCGAGCTGGAGCTCTGGCAAGAGGCATTCCGCTCCGTCGAGGATGTGTACAACCTCCTCGTCATGGCTAACACCACCCGCCCAGTCACGATGGCAAGTTACTATGACAAATTCCTCGCCAGCAGCAACCGCTCTACCACGCCGCCGCCGCCGCCACCTTCATCGGCGGTCCGTTTCGCAGGCCAAGTCCTCGTTAGCGCACTCGGAGCCCCAGTCGGGCAGCAAGCCGATGAAGACGACGGGTGCTCCAAGAGTACACGCCTTTCCGCCCTCCTTGGGCTATCCAAGGCGCCCACCCGCGCCAGTCTCCTCGATTGTGCTGTAGGCCGTCGTCTCTTTACGAAAACTCCCTCCCTCATCACCTCCAGCATTCGAATTACGTCCTCCGCATCGAGATCATCTACAGCTTGCGGGAGGATTTGTTCGACCCCCTTGCCCTCTGCGCATCCTCCTCCTCATTCTGTGCCACCGACTCACATACGCTGGCTACCGCCCTATCCTCTCCCAAGCCCTCCTCTCCTGCCTCCTCTCTCAGATCTACCGCACCCTCAAAGCACCTCCTCAACCTCCTCAGGTCCCGCGATGACGTTGGCCCGAACAAGTCGAAGTCTACGTCATGGGCTGCGCACGCCGCGGCGAACTCCGCATCTGTGTAGATCATACCACAGAGACCATCTTCTTTATCGATGAGCCCTTTGCCCACTCTGGTAAGTCCGCCGTGTCCAGTTCGAGCAGCCCTCGCCCATAACAACACTACTGTCCAGCTATCCTCGACCAAGCTCCTGCGTACCCGCTTGAGTATCCTTGCAACGGCGCTTTACAACTCTGTGCGCGTGATGGACCCCGATGAAGAAGCTGCGCGCCCTCTTTCTGCCCAAAGCACTCGTCGCACGCCGGAGGGAACTCCTTTCGGAGTTGAGCGTACGCGAAGAAAAGGCGGAGGCGTCCCGCCGCGCGGAGCTCCTCATGTTCGGCTCTCCTTAGCGATCTGCATTTACAAACCCTGGCAGGACGTCCGACCAGGCCTACCACTGTAAATACATTCCCATTGAATATGCCAAGAAGAAAACCGAGGCGCGCGAACGCTACATTATCGAGTGGAAGGGCAAAACAAAGGGTCTCTTCTCTAGTGGCTTCACCATGAGCTCTCTGTTCGGTGCTCACGCAGAGGTAAGCTTCCCATGCCAGTGTTCCCTTTCGTCGATCGACCATCACACTGATCGCATTGCTTGCCAGACCTCGCACTCGCGCATCCCACCGACATGCCTTGAACAGAAATGCGCGGAGGCACAGAGGCATAGCACAAGGAAGAACAGGCGTATATTGTGTTGCACAAGGCCGAGTTCGACAAGCGGTTGGAAGGGGAGATGTAGGCGATAGCCAAGGAGATGTTTGGATCACTACCTGCTGAGCAGGACGGTGGGGAGAAGCAGGAGGATGCGGTGGCTAAGGGGAGTTGAACGATATTGATGACAAGACCACCATCGCTGCGAGCTGCGGGGGGGAGGGACGGGGCTAAGGGCAAGCGAAGCACTAGGACGCTGAAATGGCCGGGATGACGCAGTTGATCGACAGAGAATTATGGTCGTGGTCGGGACCGATTTGAGAGTGTAACTATCCCTCTGTTACGACACCTTTCCGACAAGCTTCAATGTGTCCTATATACTATTGTTCGGACAAACACGTACTCAAGCTGGGTGAGTTACATTCACCAACTCGACCACCGGAACATGACACTGGAGGAAGAAGAAACTGCAAAAGTGCAAGGCCCGAGAGCAAGAACAACCAGCAAACGCCGCATGTTGCAACAATAAGGAAGGGACAAGGCTCGCAGTCTGCAGAAGGTGATACGCAGCGTCTGTGGATATCGACGATACGGTGATATTGTTCTTGGTCACTCAGTTTTTGTTCTAGATTTCTAGTCACTAGATTCTACTACTACGACGTATGTAGTAAGTAGAAAAGAAGGTTGGCAAAGGAAAGAAAGAGTATAGGAGATGAAACGACGTAATTTTGGACACTGAAAACTGCTGAAACGTTACTGACCTGATCATGTCCGAAGGACCGCGGCTGGTGTTCCGGTTGTTGTTGCGCCTTCGCCCCCCGATTCCCAGCAAAAATCTGCGTCCCGTTCAACAGGTGTGTCCACCCTGGCTGGCTTGGGCTTGGGCTTTGTGGAGATCAGAATCGCAAAGTAAATGCCCCCTTCCGAATCCCGCTTCTTGACTACATCCGCGGCTTGAATCTTGAGCACGGGATCCTCGTTATTTGGACACCGTGCGATCTATGCTTCAAGCCAATTTTGCACCGTCGCCGCGGCGCATTTTTCGACGGAGTGCATACTTGTCGTCGGCAGACGTGGCTTGCGAGAGGTAGTACTCGTTCAGCAACGTACGCAGCCCAGCTCACTTTGAGCACATCTAGTCGAGCGACGTAGGTGGATTTGATCCCAGGAGACTTTAATGGGTTTTGGGAATGTCCCTAAGGTGGAACTCGCGCACGCGGAAGGTAGGACCGAAGAACATCAGGAAAAGGTAGCGCCGCGAGCGACGGCTTCGTCCTGGTTGAGGTGTTCTCCGCCGAGGGTAGCTTGATGTGTGCATCGATTGCAGGGATACAGGTGGATCCATCGAGGAGCTCAACAGCGTCGATCTGGTTGAGCGCGAGTCCCGATTGGGCATAGGTTTGTTGGAAGACGAACAGCTATGCGATAAAGAATGTATGTGTTTTTTGTAGGCGTCGTGGGAGAGCTTGTAGGATGAATGCATCAACATCGTTCATGATGGATTCAACGGTGCGAACAGCGTCTGTGTTGGCGGAAAGGATCTTCTTTAGGCGTTGGCAGCGGCCGACAGCTCGACGAGGGTCGCAAATATTGATGAAACTGTTTCGTAGTGAGCGCGGGGTTCGACCGATGGGGCGCTTGAGGGCGCCGACGGTGTACCGTGGTCATTCCAGTGGTGCGTCCCTTGCGTCAGCGTTTCCCGGGTGAGTCACAGTTCGAACGCAACTGCCCGAGTCAAAGTCCAGAAGTCGATGATGTCCAACCAAGCTGTCGATTGCCACTTCTCCACATTGCTGGACCTCTGGGTGGTTCATCATGAGATAGATAAAGACGACGAACGTGGCATTCGTCTGTAAAATAGCGAAAATTACTTTGTGGTTTGAGACGAGAAAACAATTCAACGGACCGCCTCAACTGCAGCGAAGGACGTTGTTTGTTCAAAGGATACAGACTCGGATGCATTCACAAGAGGAATGGAGATTACCTGCATATAGTGCCAGTAACCCCGCAAGTTCCTTGATAGTGAGGTTCCTTGGAATCGTTGTCCAGACTATGCCAAGCGATCACATCAGCAACCATGGACGGCGCTGCTAACCATCCCCTCTTACGTTCCCCATGAGTCCTGCAAATATAATCATCGACTTTGGTACGTACGAGACGGTACGACCTGCTGTTTGACCCAGCGTGTGTCGATACTTCGACCGTCGGGACTCATGTGCATGGACCTTGAACCCCAGGGCCCCATTCCCGCAAGCCATGCAGGGTGTGCCTTTACTGCATTGCACCATCAATATACCATTGAGAAGATATACCAGATTCGATGGTGAAGAAAAGCGCACCAAACGGAAATGCAGTGCATCGCAATTGCTGGGAGCGTGGTAGCACGTAAAAGTTAGAACGATGTCTGCGGCGTCTTGTCCCCTTGGAATCACACCCATATGTCACTTCCATGTCCAAGGGGACCGAGAACCTGAGTATGACAATCATGAGCAGAACAATCTCATCTCGAGAATGAAATTTCAAACATATGGACGTTGAACTTGTGCTGCTCGGGCATTGAAGAATTGGTGTAACAGTAACCGGTGTGGTAGTATGAACCTCAGGCTCAGTCCATACTGCGCAGTACTCGTCGAACCATCCCCACCCAAACCTTTTTCCATGTCAATGTTGACCATCAATGCGAGAGGTGGATGATCTTTTAAGCCTAATCATGGCAACAAGCAAGATGTGACTTACAGGCGTGAGTCGTGACACAGGATCCGCTGGGGTGGGGTGATCGAAGTACTTTGAATTTGGGACCGTTTTTCAAGCAGCGCTATAGCGACTTGTTCAGAACTCAAGTTTCTTGGCACAGGGCGCACATTTAAATAGACGATGTCACATATTTCATGCAGCACATATAGATGATCATGGTGAAACGGGAGAAGTAAAGACTGCGTCATATCATACGTCTTGGTCCATGCCGTATAGTAGGAAGAAGAGTGGATGCCCCAGCTCGGTCCTGGACACTGTTCGCATACACAAAGCAACCCCCTGAGAAAGAAAGAAAAAAGAAGCTTTACTATGAACTATCTTCAGGTTCCGTCCATTCCCCATCCACCAAATGGAAAACATCAGCGAAAAAATCTATGTGCTTCAGATTAGGGAGACTAGAGAACGGATCAAGTTTGTTGAAAAGAATATATCGGAATTGAGGCAACCCTTGATCTGATATGCCATGCAGTGCAGCAGACGCCAACAGTCCTTTCAGCACAGATCTATTAGCATGAGGGGATGCATACCTTCCATAGCATAGAGAACTCCCTAGGGGATGAGAACAATAAGTGATCAAGCGGCCACATGGGACATAGGAGGCAGCAAGAAATCAGCTCACATCTGAAAACCCTGTCTGATCGCGTCCCAGTTGCAGTGTGATTGAGCGAAGCGAAGAAAGGTCCTTCCATGCAGGTAGATCCAATATACTATCCATGACCTCTCCACCGAATCTAAAAGCAGGGATCACATCTATCACGAAACACAGCACCTCCAGATTCCGTGGTGCTTGCTCGATGATATCATCAATCTGCTCGGAGTAGTCCAATGGCATGCCAATACCTTCATTGCCAACATGGACATGTAGCTCCACGACAGCTGATTGGCACAGCCAATCCTCCCGTTCGTGGCACGAGATATCCATGACAAACGTGCGCAAGCTCCCTGTATTGATGATATTGGTGGGCCAGTAGTCATCCCCAGTACAGTCAAGCAGGCGAAGTTGAGACACTGCAAGCGGTAGCTTGAGGTTCTCCTCGGGTTCTGCATCTGATGTTGGGCCTTGCTTGAACATGCACTGATCAAAAGATAACTCTTCGCTGGGAGTGCCACAAATGCTTCTAGATGCTCCTTGTGCACAATGCAGTGGTAAACCAGGAGCTCGCGGAGGTTTTTCATGTACGACATGGCAAGAATGCATGTTTTACGGAGCACCTCGACTGCCTCCTGGTCCGAGTCTGCAGAACCATGCTCCCAGTCCTGGAATTCGCATACCCTCACAGTCTGAGCAAGAGAAAGTGCTAGAGGTTGCTTCTCAGCAATATGTTCACACAGCATATGTCCAATCAAGTCCTCGCCATATAAGAAGAGACCACGGGGGACTCGGAAAGCTGCGTGATTGAGCTTTACAAAATCAAATATACGGAGAAGGCAGACGTTGGCAAAGAACCTGCAAACACGAGAAAGGTTGGAGAAGATCTCGAGTTCCTTGAAACGTAGGTGCTCGGTGGGTGAGGCGAGGAGTTCGAAAATATGGAGGTATATCTCATTCGGAATTGTAGGCAAGACTTGGTTGACTCTTCGTCGTTCCGGGGCTGGACAAAACTCAAGCCAAGGGGCGAAATGAAAATGCAATGTGAACTCACTGGACCACTGGGTCTACTTGCAAACCAAAGTGTGTGGGGTAGCTTGGAAGTCGTCAATGCGGTGCGAGGCATTACAGTAATGTTCATAACTCCGCGCGTGCCATCGCTGTCCTTCGTCTCCGGTCTACCTCGACTCTCTCGACTCGTCTTCCGCCTCCACGAATTTCGTTCGTCTCGCGGCAGCCGAATCCGACTTATGCCACCTCAGCGAGGTACGGATCGAGACCAAACTTGACAACTCGCAGTGTCTCGTTCTCGTTCATTCGTGGATCAGTCCCCTGCTCGATGAGCCCTTTTCTGGCGATCCTCTGCTTGATCCAGACACGCGCGCGCGCTGCGCATCCTCGTTCGGCTTCGGCAACCTTTTGGCGCACTGCTGCCAGCCTTGCAGAAGCGCGAGCAGTACAAATGCGTGGCGACGGACAGTTTCAGCCAAGTTCACATTCGGGCGGAGACGTCGTCGAGTGAGTTGATAACAAAGTTGGTATGGTCGACATGCAATAGCCGTAGGTTTTGTTCATGGAGATTTCAGCATGGATACGTGAATATGTACGTAGGTCATCCCAAGTCAACGGCAAAGTAAACAAATATTGCCTCCACCTCCGTAAACTATAAAAGAAAATATCATCAGTTTAAGCGATTGCGTCATATCGACGCAGAAGACAATGTATGGCGATTGCCCCATCAATATATACTCTCCCTACCGTAGACACGACCTGTCATGCTATAGAGAGAATTGTGAACGCGCACCATCATCGCATTTGATGTCGGTGAGATAATCCTGCCCGAGATCATCTTCATGTACTGCCCTGTCAATCCCGTCAAGTTATGAACACTCGAGGGGCGGGAGCACTATGGAAAGGGGGGGGAGAAAGGAGAGAAATGGGAAGGAATACGAGACGTATGCAAGCGGGTTTGGGAACCCGGACACTGGCGTTATACCCATAAATCAGCGCAGTGACGAAGATACGTAGGTTCGAGGGACTACTGGGGAGGTCTTTGCCCACTTGTTGTGAATCGTGACGAGAACGCTTGCGATCGTGTGGCTGATAGATTTCGGAAAACAACCTGCAGTCAAGGGGGAGAGGAAAGACGGGATGGGTAAGCGTCAGTGCGACGAAGCATGCTGCGTGGACAGTAGCTCGGCGATGGAACTCGACTTTCTACGATGTCATTTCAGGGGAAGCTTGGTCCTCGAATTGAACCTGTTCACTGAGTATGTGATCATCTTTGTCTTCATCATCCGCGTAGTCGTCCATGTCCTGCAGTTTGTCGAAAAGCTCCTTTTCGTTTTTCTCGTAAGTAGAAGACGGTCATCTTCTTGAGTCACTGGTCAAGAAGCGGTGCAAACACGATTGATATTGACGAAAAATCGGGCTGCTGCTCGCCGAGTGCTGTGCGCTCATTGCCTTTGACATCAACACTAAGGAGGTGATAAGAGCTAGTATCTGGTCAGGGACATGCAAATTACTCACAGTCAAAGACCCGGCGTAAAAGGGATTCCCACGAATAGAGGAAGGATCCCATCGACTCGGGGCTCGTCATTCAACGCATCCTCGCTCTCACAGACACCGAAATATTTGCCGCCCAGCAGCAGGCTGATCGCGCAGTCGCCCTAGATGTCAAAGATCTCGAGGCCAGACCGGAGAACAGTCAGAGCAGGGATCCCACCGACAGAGTACTTGTCATGTTGCTGCACCTCTCTCGAGATAAGATACCGCCCGTCTTGAGGCCATTTACCAGGCGAGTGCCCCTGCCATCCTGTCCCATTCGGATCCCTGACCCTTCATCAATAAAGTTGCACGGAAGGCCGCTTTAGTCTCAAACACCGGTCGAGTTGCGGGACGCCGTCTTTACCTCACCAACGTCGCCAAATATGCCCACTCTATTAACCTATTGGACATCCACCAGCACCACCAGCACCACCTCGACACCCACCTTGCCCAACTCAACACATCCGTCGAGCTCGAGCTCTGACAAGAGGCATTCCGCTCCGTCGAGGATGTCCACAATTCCCTCGTCATGGCTCAAACACCGCCTCGCCCAGCCACGACGGCAAGTTCACGACGAGCTCGCCAAGACATTCTTCGCTAGAAGAAACCCCTCCACCATGCCACCGCTTGGGGTCGATATTATGCCGTTGTCACCCTCCATCGGTGGCC
>JBBPOS010000680.1:0-13188 GCA_038091575.1 Leccinum subgranulosum
GATTCCGGGACTAGAGCAGTATCTAATGGGCCCATCGGCAAGATGCTGAATGGTACTATTGGCCGGCCAGTGAATTACTCGGTATACACAAACATAGCCGATTGACCAGTCGGCAAGATGCCAAGTAACAGCTGACTTGGCCGATCAATGATTATGGAGGTTGTTGACCCATCGGCTGATGCTGGCTGGCCGGTCACTTGCAGTGATTTTGCACTTTGGCTAGCCGGTCATTTGCCGAAAAATAGTACTGCATTATGTGTGAATGGAGTCTGCAAATCATGCTCACCTGCAGATAGGACATCATGCATATGTGAGGGGTCTTGGATCTGCAATGACTGCAAGGGGAAGGGCATCTGTAAAAAAGTAAAACCTGCCAGTGGGGGTAACCCAATGTAGCACCTGGTATTAAGTGAAATAGTTGCATGTACTCTGGGAATCTACCAGCGAGTCTACCAAGTCTACCACATACGAATCACATGAGATGGCCGCTCATCGGGTCTCGGTACCAACAACACCAACGAAATCTCGGGCTCTGTAAACTCGCTCGCAGCACTGAGGTACTCTCGCTTGAGCAACAGCTCCTGCCATCGCACTTGCACGTCAAACTTGGTCTATACCCTCGTGAGCGTGATCTCGGTCTCAATCTGTGGCCGGACAGACAAACTGCACCATGTATGCTCCCAAAACTGGTATTTATCGTCGACTATTCATATCACGACCGTCAATCCGACGAGCTAGTAAAGATGCGAACCGAGTTGCCAACTGTGATCTGGGAACGAGCAAATGAATCTCTTTGATATACCACAATGCCACCTTTTCATTGTTGTTTTTGAGCATGATCACGATCATGTCTTGATGGCTCGACAAAAACTCGAGGGACTAAGCAAGTGAATTAGTAAAATGCAAACGAGCCAATCATAACGCGTGACCCACCTGGTGATTCGTCGTCATGTGCTTTGTACCCATGCTGGATCGCACAAGGTAAAAACGGATCTTGGTCTACGAGCGCATTAGCCAAGGGACATGACCATCAACAACAACAAAACACACCCATTAACGACTGATGCTCTTCTGGCCTCACATCCAAAAACTCACACTGCGACAAGATCTGGAGGATCTGCACCTCCGACAACCGCTCCGCATCCGATTGCATCTGCGTCATGTGCGTGAACAAGGACATCTTGGCCTTGTACACATACAACGGGTTCCAGTCGTCTGTGCAATCCGTCAGTCCACACACACAAAGAGACTCTAAACGGCTTGACGCACCCGGATCAAGCTTCAACAGGCACTGCAAGTGCATCCCTGCCTCCTTCAACCACCTCACGAAATTCATCAGGATGCTTTACCGCATCAATGACACCATCGACGACGACCATGTAGACACAGACCCACTGCAGCTCTGCACAAGCAACAATGATAGCTCGTACTTCCAACCGCCATCAACGGCTTCCCAAATGTATCGACCAGAGAGGAAGAGGTTTCCACATCCATGTGCCCATCGTCCATAGAAACGAGATGCAGATAGTTGATTAGGCAAGCATATTGCTGTGTATCGGCTCCAAACAGTTATTAATTATTATCTAACATGCACTTTGTAGAAACCGTAGACCTCCAAGGGAGAGGAATACTGATACTCACCAGGTATCAGCGTGTTGATGTTATCAAACGTAGTGGTAAGAGAACAAGATGTTATTCCAACTCAGATGCTGGGTCTGAATCTTATATACAACAAAGAAAGATTATGTAATCTACTATACACTAAGTCATTATTATATAAGCATGAAGTGTTCAGAGCTACTAAATAGTGCTCGTTCAACACTCCCTCATACTTTGCTGCTTCTTTGGGTGCAAGTAGTATGTAGTAATGAGCAGCATTATTTATCGAAGAGATCCTATGTATCATCTTTGGTCACTGTTATAACCAATGTTTCGAATTCTTGCATGGCGACTGCCCTCAAGCAGACCTTGCTTCATTGGCCAGGACATGCCAAGCCTTCAAAAAGCCTGCTCTGGATGTGCTCTGGATGAACCTATGATCTGTCACGGCTAGTGTGCTGTGTTCCCAGTGCGCATCGTTTGACCCGGAGAGGTGGTAAATGCGTGAGATAGCTGCTTTCCTTGGATACTGTACCTAGGTCTGAATTTCACACAGATCATATACACGCTTGAGAGAGACCTGGAGCCGGCAGAGATGTATACTGTAAGAGCGTACGCGCGCCGCGTCCGTGTCTTATTTCAAGATAGTCAAGCCCATCTAGATGCGGATACTCTCAGGCATCTCTGTCGCACATCACAGACCGAGCCACTCTTCCCGAATCTAAGGCTATTGCACCTTCCTGTTGTGAATGATCTCGTCCCTCTCTTATGCCACGTGGCTGTCCCGAATCTGAGGGACATCACCCTCTCCATTTCGACGTCAGTACCTTCATCTTGCGAGGAGTTCATGCGATCGCTTTCGTCAAGCTCTCTTGACATACATGAGATGTCCATCCGTTTTCGTGGAAGGTGGTCTTTAGCTGCCTTTAGCGATATTGTGAATCAGCACATTCACCACTGGACATGCCTTCGGTCATTGGACTGCCTCGACATGAGCATGGACATCGACACGTTTTTCCATCTCTCCCGCACGCCTTCTTTGACCCGACTTTCGTTTACGCTGGACTTTGCATTGATTGATCGAATCGAAACGTCCAACCATGTAATCGCGTTTCCTGCCCTGAAGTCCATGGCTTTGAAAATCAGATCGATGGTCTCCGATTCCAAGTTTTTTACCCACTTGCGACTCCCAGCACTTGAGGATGTAACCATGTATTACATTTTCCCTCGAAGGACATGGTCAGGTCATTCGCAATCGCTCTCCGGACGGCGTGCAGTCACGAGCTTGTCACAAGTATCATTTTGGACGGTACAGCCTCTCGGAATCTTTGGCGTCCAGAGCCTACCCCGCTTGTCTTCAACGATATCAACGACATCCTTCCTTTCGCAGCGTTCAATCTTACCCACATGCGTATCGAGCTCGATTTCATCATGGACTTGAAGGACGCCAATCTGCTGCGACTAGCGTCTGATTGTCCGCGGATCGAGGGTTTGCACATTAACGAAGAGACTGGATGGCGTTCTGCTGGAATTACACCGGTGGGCTTACTGAAGGTTCTCCGACTATGTCCGTCTTTGTGGGACATCTCCATCGCCCTCGACACCCGCGGCTACCAAATTCCTGCTCATGAGCTCGAACCTGAATCTCTAATCGGGCGTGGACTCGGCGATCCTTCGTCGTCTGGGCGCTCTCTGTTCTTGCATTTTAGTGACTCGGTCATTGAAGAAGAATCCATCCCAGCTTTGTCGGCGTTCTTTGCGGACTGTATGCCCTCGGATGCCGTATTTACAATTCTGAGCTGGGAGTCCAACAGGTTGAAACGTCGTCACGATAACTGGCAGCTGTATAAGACACGGTGGAAAGACGTGCAGAGGATGGCGAAAGAAATGATAGCCGAGCGAGCGGTCCAAGCATCTCTGTAGCCATGGAGAGGTGAGAGTGTAAATGGATGTATGCATCGGGTTGCTAATTTTTGATTCCGCAAAGTGCCAGACGACTTCATGAATGAGGATATCAAGATTAGTTACATACAGAATCGCCTGTACTTTTCCGGATGTGTTCCAAATCAGGCGACTGCAAGGGGAAACAGTTGTCTTGTTACTCAGTCAAGGAGTGCCCGCGATGCGAGCGGTTGTTTTGCAGCGACGAATGCTCGTGTTCACCTTCGAGTCGTTGTCAAATGAAGAATAGCCTTTAGGCACATGCGCTACACTGTATTAAGAAGCGCGCTATATACATGGTAAGGATAAGGACAGGTCGTATTTTGTGTTTAAATTGAATGAAGGACGGAACACTTTTAGGAAGAAAAGAAAGGAAAGGAGAAAGAAAGGATTAGATAGAAATGATAAAAAGATTAATAATAAAAAAAGCGAACAAGACGTACAGCCTGAACCTGCAGGCCGTTCGTCTGACTGATTATTCAGAAAAAGTTCCCGAAGCCTCTATCAAAAACCGTCGCCGCATCGAATGTTATGTTCCTTGAGAACCTCATCGGAGGGAGGAGGGAGGGGAGGAGGAACACGCCACTTCCTCATCGTATCTTCGCCACGACCTTTTTCCACTGCTTCATCGTTTTAAAGCTGTTTCGTGCACCTCCTTGCATGACGCCTTGCTCTTCAGGTGTCGCTTCAATGCGTCCAGTCGTGTGTACGACTTCCGGCAAGCCAAACAACGGTGGGCGCGTTCAGGGGAACAACCTGCCTCAGAATTCAATACATGATGATGATAGTATACTGGAACAGTCTTACCGCCATCCTGTCGCACATGCGTATCGTTCGCATATCTCGAAGACGTGGGTTTCCTTTCTCGTAGTTGTCGCTTTCCAGGTTGTACATCCTCAGGAGAAAGAGGGCCAGCGTTCCTGGCGACTTCCCTGCCGTTAACCATCACCACAGAGGGACGTTTGCGTGGAATGATCCAAGGACCCGTGAGAGGGGTGCAGGGAGGGATACGGTCGTACATATCAATGTCCATGTCCGTGTCTGAATCTGAATCCGAGCTCCAGCCATGATCGTAATCACGAGTGCTCGATTCTGCCTCTGTTGGAGGAGGTCGTTGCGGGGGCTGTGGCATGGATGCACGGTGAAGGGTCGTTACCGGACCGTCGCAAGTACTATCCGTGTCGTATTCGAAGAACACGCTATCGTCTGAAGCTAGGGAGCGTGCGGGATCCATGGTGACGTCGTTGTTGGCATTACGCTGAGAATCTTCGAAATCGACGCGAGCGTCTGCCAAAAACTTTTTTGACCTTACATCGAGCCACTCTCTCGAAGGAGGTGGCAAGCTCGTGTCGATAGGTGGAATGTGTGGAACGAGCACGTTGACTTGGTTCGGAGCCACCCCAGCTGTACTACCTATGTCTCCGTAGGGGGATCGTCGGAAACGCCAATCTGGCTGGTAGGGAGAGGCGCCCGCGTAATCAGCAGAGTTACCGTGGAGTTTGGCAAGGGAGCGGCGACGTTCCGGTGGATTGAGGATCAGAGGGCGGGGGGTGGTGTAGGAGGGATCGACCATGTCCGGGGAGATCTCGAACCGGTGATCGTGAGCACGCGCGACCGTGTCATAGAGCTAAGATTAGAGTGTGCGTCACCATCAGCAAGCTCTGACAGGAGAAATAGAATCGGGTGCATACTCTAGACGGGGGCTTTGAAGGAAGGAGACGCGGGGCCATGGTTGGGTCAAAGTAGTTCTCGAGAGGATGATCGTATCCGACTCTTCCATCTGGGGCGGTAATGGGATGAACATACTTGAAAGGTCTCTCAGGTCGACCTGGAAAGACAGAAGGAGCGGTAATCAGACGAGTGTTCATAGCGGAAAAATGGGGACGAGTAGTGAGTACTAATGATACGCCATGGAGGCGAACGAACTAGATTTTATGGAGGAGGGGACATGTGGAGTGTGGACCAGGCGAAATTGAGAGAACAATGCCGAAAAGTGGCAGTTGGTCGGTTGTCCGACCGACGCTTTGAGCAGTAGTGCGCGCGCGCTTTGAGGTTGGAAGGCAGACGGGCAAAGCAGAGAAAGACCGGGACGTACAATGGGCGATGGTCCAACACTGGTTTGAAACTGCGGCGCACCCTTTGACTGGACACCGGCGGTCCCCCGCAATCACGTCCGATCAGATTCAAGTTTTCAGCAAACCCCCGTTAATTTTCTCGAACTATAGATACGTACTACGCAAATTTGAACATTTTCAAACAATACTTCGGCTACATCACGAACTCTGATCGAGCGTACTTACATATAATCGCCGTCCGAGTGACGCCGCAATAAGCAGCCGCAGCGATGACTGCGATAAGAAATGAATTTGTAAGACGCACGCCCCGATCACCCGATCACTGGCATTCTCGACTCCTGTATTCCAACCCTTTGTATGCCAGTGATCTGCTACACGTGATACGTATCTGTACCGATCACTGGCATTCTCGACTCCTGTATTCCAACCCTTTGTATGCCAGTGATCTGCTACACGTGATACGTATCTGTAGGTATATAAGAGCAGTCGCTCTCGCTCCTGTTTCCCCATCAATTTTACGCCCCGTTTACATTCTGTTCTGAGTGTTGGCACCACAGTGCCCTTCCAGAATTGTTGCCACGAAATGGCAGAGTCGCACTGCCACTTCCAACATCATACTTCTTCTCTTCCATCATACAACAAAATTGGCCCCACAACCAAGGGCATGGATTTATGCAAGGGCTCCAACCCTTTCTCCGACTCGAGTCATCGCGCCCGCCAACGGGCCCTGACAGGAACGAACACCAATCTTCTTCTGTCTGTAGTATCTCACTTGCAGCGCGGGCAGTCCTGAGATGGTGCCATCATCTCCTCCCTCTTTCATGCATCGCAGACCCAACACCACCCGCAGGTGCACGAGAGGCCACCTTCGGGTGAGCACGATTCGCAGTTGACCGAACTTTTAACTTCTCCTTCCCTCAACTAACAGAAGTCGTTGACGCATCCATCGCAAGGCCCACGGCCGCCCACCTCGGCCTTTGCTGTAGTCCGAACACAGTATTGACTTGGAAGCGTGTTCTCTGTCGCTGCTTGGCATTCCACGAAAGTCCTTCCGACTCCTTCGTCGCAACAAAACCAAAGATCGCAATCCGGGCATTAGCCAAGAAATGGGACGAACTGCGCATCTTACAAGTAAGGTAGACATACGGAAACATACTTATGACGGAAGAAGATTGGAAGGGAAGCAGTCAAGAAGCGGGACAATGTGTATCGCGACACATGAATGCTTGACTCGAAGTAGATGAATCTGTTCGTCTCCCGCATAGTGAACATGGTTTTTCGAGGCAATGAAATTTTATGTGGTCAGGAAAACGTCCATTATGTTTGAACATTCTTCCTAACATACACGTATATTCCTCAGGATTTGGATGGTGTAGTAACTTGGCTTGTGGGTTCTCAGGACGACAGGCAAGACAGTGTAGATTTTCCGTCAGCTTCGCCAAAGCAAGCTTTTCGTATCTATGTCTTCTCCCACTCTTCGCGAGAAAAGAGCAGGCCGCGTAATTCCCAACAGCCCCTGGAATGCAACTGTCTTACCCCTGAGCTCACCGTCGGCGATTTTTTCACGCCGTCTTTGTCGTCCAGTTCGTCCCTTGTGGGGCGCATGGATTCTCTTGCCCCCTGTCGCCCGTTCAGACATGTTGAAGACTGAATATAAAATGTGGGGAATGAGATAGGGTTAGATCAACAAACCTAGCGTTGCTCGCCCCACTCACTTCCGAGCTGCACATAATCAACCTCTTCGGCGACGAGGACATCCCATATGAGAGTCTCCATGCCCTCGTTAGTTACGGAGTAAAGCCCTGGTTCGACGCGTTCGTGCCCATGACACTAGCAAGGGGGTAACAACAAGATGAGTATGTACTAGTCGTCATTCCACTCGACCTGCCACGCCACGTTTGCATAGGTATACGTATGATGAAAGGAAGTTTTCAGAGGTCGGTTTGTATCTCCTACACCTCCATCAAGATTGTGACGTCGAGACACTGGAGACTCGTCTCATGCCTTCCCGTCATACAGCGTCGAACAAGTCTGCCTCTTTCTACTCCTGGTGGATCATTACTGACCTCCACGTGCAGACCCATCTCTGGCTGAGCCGTGATAACATCCGTAGCGAGGCCCAACAGTGGTCTTAAGTACGGTCGAGTAGTATACCACCTATTCTTTCTCATGTGGAAATGTGACAACTAACTTGCTTCCGCTAACATAGAGTCGAAATTTTGAACTGATCGAAAGCAAAGTGTAGATGGCACCACCAACTCACCGCCCTTCTACCATAGCCCGCTCAGCCTTCAAGGCACTGGAGCCTTAGTCTGGAGGCAAACTTGGTGACATGCACCATCAAGAGTTCTCTCGGTTGAATCCGGCTACAATGTGAGTCTCTCAAGTATTTTGCAAAACTCTCCACTCATACCTGTTTCGATGATCCGAATGTACTTCATCAGTTTGATTGTTATCCGGTTAGTTCCTAGATGTGATGCCACCCGACATGTATTTAAGTAAGTCAGCCGCGCATGTACTTGATGATATTTGTGCTCCTCCACATTTACTACCCAATGCTCTTCAAGGTAATCATAATCATTTCCGTCACAGTGCCTTTTTTCGTTCTGGCCGCCCAAATACCTGAGGGAGGTGATGGTATAGCCATACCACTTACGAAACGCTCTGATACCGATGCGCGCGAATTTCATGCTGCATCACATAACGCGTAAATCGACCTATGATGTCCTCGCGCATCGTTTTTGCTCACACATTTTTAGCAAGATCATCCGTGGGCCAAGTGGCATGGATAGCTCCGAAAGGAACATGGGAACGCCCCATCCTTCTGCTGTGCAACGGGCCGGGTCTGGAGCCGGGGTTGATTTGATAAAAGATGAAATATGGTATGGGACCATTTCGATCGGCACTCCTTCCAAGTCCTTCACAGGTAAGTTTTATTCCGTGCATTCGTACTCACACTCACTCTAGTCCCCACATCAGTCCAGTTCAGCACCGGTTCTAGGTAAGTGGTTTCTGTTACTACCATCCACTCTCTCGTCTTATTCGACCCAGTGATCTCTTTGTTCCAGTCTCAACCGGTGATGAGAACTGCAGAAGTCACCCTAACCTCTGGGATCCCGCATCGTTCCACATGCCAAACTTGGACCTCAATAAAGATCCCACGTCGCTTGACATCACCAACGTGGACCTCAATACAGATTTTGCAATATTATTTGAAGATGGTAGGTATGCCAGTGGTAAACAATACACGGACAATGTAACCATTGCTGGTTTTACGGTGTGTTATGTTTTTACTGTTTGTGAACATCATCACTTCTGATCAATGAATAGGCAGACATTCAGACAGTCGGTGCTGCAATGACATACTCTTCAACTATGGGAGCATCTCAGTTTGCTGCAGATGGTATATTGGGATTGGCTTTCCCGTCTTACTCATATTTTCGTGGCAAGAGCCCTCTGTTTCACACGCTCTACAATGAAGGAAAGCTGCCTCAACCAGTGTTTTCACTCAAGCTCACCTCTTCTGGAGGCGAGTTGTACGTCGGTGGAACGAACGAGGCGCTTTACATTCAGAACACCCTCGTCTTTACCCCTGTAACACATTCGGCGGTGAGCGCAAACGCCAGGGTGTATGGATGGATGCATACTTAGATTTCCATTTCAGGCTCTCTGGGCAATGAGGATAGATTACATTCAAGTCAACGACGCAATAGTTCTGACAGATGTACCCACCGTCATCGACACTGGTTCCAACTTCATTTTTGGTGATCCGCATCGAGTTTTAGCTGTGCACGAGGCTGAAGGTGGGTTTCACTATGACAGAGGGTATTACACCTGTGAGTTTCGATCAATTTTGGTACTTTTGTTTGACTCCCTGTAGTCCCATGCAGGTTTTTTCCTTCCATGACTTTCACCATTGGTGGAAGGTCATTTTCAATGCCTGCTCAGGTCCTCAACAAAGGACGGGTTATGAAAGGCTCGCCCAATTGCTTTAGCGGAATCGCGTCTGTGGAAGATTCTAGTGAGATTCTTTTGATCTGAATTTCCTCTTCCCATGCTGACCGGTGGACCCGACTCCTCAGGATTCTGGTCGCTTGGGACCATCTTCCTCCAGCAGTACTATACCGTGTTTGATTTCAACAGCGAGTCACCACGAGTCGGATTCGCAGACCTTACACCGGGTTGAAGGTAATACGAACCAAGCAATGCCTACCCTCTCCACTCATGACTCACGGGTATACAAACCTGTGTACGGGATGACCTCCGATCTGGCGGTTGCCCGTGTCATTGCCTATGTACTGCGACAAGAGAGGAGACTCGAGCATCTTTCAGACAGCTTTGTGTTCTTTAGTTAGTTATAGATTTACATTGTACTACATAATCACTCCTCAGATTGTATTTCATTCTAAATCTCGCAGTCGAACTCGAAATCGCGCGTACGATAGCGTCTGATTTTCGCGCTATTGTTTTGGCAACTTGGGGCTCCATAGTGCGGGAGAGGGCAAGGAGGAGAGCGAGGGCGTGTCCCGAATCTGCGATGGACATGTGGGGGACGAGGCGTGGGGATACGAGGCGAGGACACGCACTGAGGGCGCGAGAGGCAAGGATGGGCGAGAGTGAGGAGGATTGAACGGGTGAGGACAGGCGAGGATAAGGGGTGGAAGTATGAGGTTTTGAGGGCGAGGGCGTGTGTGTGTCGATAGGGTCTGTCTTGGGTACGGGTGCGGGTTAGCATTTACGTACCCGCGCTAAACCCGTTACCCGTGGCCACGGGTATATATGTACCTATGACGACGTTCGACACGCCGTTACACGACAATCGCAGCAATCTTCGTGTCATGGCATCGGGGCAATAGAGACGGAGAGAGCGAGGGCGATCGTCGTCGTTCGCAGTGGTAGCCGGTGGCACGCTGTTGCGTCGTGGTCGGTTCCGTGTGGGAAAGGGAGAGGGAGAGAGCGATGGCGGTTGTCGTCGGGTGTAAGATGGGTAAGGGAGAGGGAGAGGGAGAGATGGTCGTCGTCGTCCTCACGTCGTGGACGTGGTTGGGCGTTTTTCGTCAACGCGTGTCGTCGCGTCGTTGCGTCAGCTGACATGTCGTGGCGCCACGCCGCATCGTTCGTCGCTGTCGTGGTGGTATGAGGCAAGGGCCACGACATGACCACGGTGCGATGGCAGGAGGGCGAAGGCGAAGGCGGGCAGGGGCAGGCCGTGTGTAGACGCGCAGATGGGAGAAGTAGGAGGGCGGGCGGCGAGGGCCCGGCGAGCAACAACACACGGCGACCGTCGTATATGGCGTCCCAAACCCCAAATAAATCGGCGCGATTCCATAACATGTGGGCGCGACTTTTTTGGGACATCGTGTGCGCGATTTAGTGGTTCATGCGCGCGATTCCGAGTGCGTCTGCACGATTTGTTGTTACATTGTTACATTGTGTAGGACTCAATCAAATTTATGTAGATATGAGGCGAGGGCGGAGGGAGGACCCGGGGACCCGGAGGAGACAATGGTGAGCAGCCCAAAGCAGCCTGAGGAAATGTGGGTCACATGCGTGATGCGTGACAAGGGCGTGGGAACTAGCATGCATCGTGCACCCCTTCCACCTCGCCTCTTCATCGCCTCCTCGTCGCATCGAGGACCTGCCCATTGTCACATCCCCTCCCGCTTGTCCGGCCACCCTCCTCGCTACATCAAGGTTGACTTGAAGGCCTCAGTTTGGGAAGCCCGAGCTTTGAATGAGGCTGGGAGTGATCTCCCATCATATATCATTATGTATGTACCTTATAATGTTTGTCTGTGGTTATTCTGCAAATCGTGCAGACGAACTCGAAATCGCGCGCATGAACCACTAAATCGCGCACACGATGTCCCAAAAAAGTCGCGCCCACATGTTATGAAATCGCGCCGATTTATTTGGGGTTTGGGACGCCAGTATTACAAGAAGACCATCAGGAATGATCAAGGTTTGGAAATTCTTGGTAGCCATTCAGCATGATGAACCATGCGCGGGCCGGTCAACGTGGGACGACGAGCAGAACCCTAAGTTGACGCAGTTATTGTGACACCCGAACTTGAAACGGATGTACATATTGAGATTCCTCCGCCCTCTGACGACAACGACGCGTCCGGGTCCCGGGCCCTCCCTATCCCTTTCCTGCGTACGTACTAAAAGCGCCATCTTGGGGTTCAATAGAGACGACGTGATGACAATGACGTGGCCCCGACCTCGTTCTCGACCCATCCGTGTCCCTTCCCAGCCCTACACCCTCTCCTGCCAGTGCGCATAGCTGGAGCCTGGAACGCGTCGTCTCGGCGTCCAACAGGCATGACATGACGACGGCGCGATGACGAGGTCACGGTCAACCTAGTATCCTCGTCCTATCCGCGTCCCCAGCCTCTCCCTCTCCCTCCTGCTCTCGGCGTCCAACGCGACGAAATCGACGATCATACGACAGGCCTTCCCTCTCCTGTGCACGCGCTCGGCGAATGAGTCAACACCTTTCATGTAGGTCAGGAGTTGATCAATTGTTCGACCCCCGCATCTGAGACATTGTCGTTGTGATATTGATATTTGAACTGACAACGAATTAACGCGAGAAATCCCTCCCCCACTTGCGTGATACAATGGCATCTGGTAGTGCTTTTATCTTTTTTACAAATGAAATGGCAGTTGTCTTGTTACTCAGTCAAGGATTAGGGGTTGTTTTGCAGTGTGTGCGGAAAAAGACTGAAGATCGTTCGCATTGAGATCGCTAGTCGCACGCAACGTCCGAGCCAGTCGATGGATAAATATTTTGAGTTCGTAATACTTCGTACGTAGTACCGATGATTGTCTAACCAAGATTTGGAGCGACTACGCGGCTACGAAGTATCGTAGGGACTGCGCGCTGACTTTTGCTATTTATGCTTGTGCGACTCCTGTTCGGAGCAGCTCAAGGATGTCAAGTATGATGAGACAGAACGGTAGGGTGGTGGCAGGTCGTGACTCTACAATTAGACCTCTTGTGCAAAAAACACTAATGTGTAGTATGTGTCTATTATATCGGCGTAAGCTTTGCGAATCCGACTCGTGGTGACTCGCTGTTGAAATCAAACACGGTATAGAGCTGCTGGAGGAAGATGGTCCCGATCGACCAGGTTGCTAGTCGGGTTCACCGGTCAGCATAGGAAGAGGAAATGCTGATCAGAAGAATCTCACTAGATTGTTCCATGGACGCAATTCCGCTAAAGCAATTGGGCGAGCGAGGTATAACCCGTCCCTGGTTGAGGACCTTGGCAGGGATCAAAAACGACCTTCCACCAATGGTGAAAGTCACGGAGGGAAAAGACCTGCATGGGGCTACAGGGAGTGAAATAAAAGTACCCAAATCGATCGAAACTCACAGGTGTAATAATCACTATCATAGTATCCCCCCCCCGCGAGCCGCGTAGTGCAGGGCTACAACTCGGAGTGGATCACCAAAAATGAAGTTGGAACCAGTGTCGATGACGGCGGATACATCTGTCAGAACTATGTCTCCGTTGACTTGAATGTTATCTATCTTTATCGCCCAGAGAGGGTGAAACTTGGGCAC
>JBBPOS010000681.1:0-13148 GCA_038091575.1 Leccinum subgranulosum
ATTCAGACCCAGCGTCTGAGTTCTAATAACATCTTGTTCTCTTACCACAACGTTCGATAACATCTCAACGCTGACACCTGGTGAGTACCGGTAGTCCTCTACCTCGGTAGTCTACGGTTTCTACAACAACAAATTCCAAACGTTGACAAGGGTGCCCATGTTTGTAAAGCTCTATAGACAACAACTTCGAAATGATGGCTTACAATTTAGCCAAGGTATATAGTTCTGTGCAACAATGTAGATCTGATATTGTAGTCTGTGGATGTCTCTGTTAGTGGGTACCTTTCTATAGGGTCTGTGACATTCTGCAGGCTAGTACAGGCCTCTATAGCCAAGGGTCATTTTGCTGATGGTCTCTCAAGGTCTCTCAAAATTACCGCTGGCCCGCTCCCATAGATGCGCCCGATAGCCAGTTTGAGGGGGAGAAAGAACCATCCAAACCCCCAGCCGACGCCTCTCACACGGAAGAAAAGTGCAAGCAAAGAGATCTGATAGTGAGGACCACAACAAGGACCTAAACAGAAAGAAATAGTGTCAATAAAGCAAGAACACTCAGGAAAAAATACCTAATCTCATGCCCAATTTTGATCCTGATGAGGATGAGGAACAAGAGCATACCGAGTCAGCAACAAGGGCCGCTGCTGCCATCTACATGGCGTTCACTGAAACGAATGTCAGCGGACGAGACCCAAGGATGCTACAAGAAGCTATGCGCTCACCTGAATGGCCTGAATGGGAAAGGGCCATATAGACCAAATTAGAGATGCTTAGAAAAATGGGAACATGGGAGCTCGCAGACGCACCAAATGATCGCAAATCCATTCAGAACAAATGGCTCTTCATGCAGAAATATGATAAAGACAGGATTCTGCAAAAATATAAGGTGTGTCTTGTAGCAAAAGGGTTCAGTTAGATACATGGCATGGACTACAATGAAATGTTCTCACCCGTCGTTCGCCTCGAGACCATTCAAGTGATCATTGCACTTGCTGTCGCCGAGGATTGGGACATCCAACAAATGGATGTAAAAGGGGCCTACCTAAATGGATGGTTCAAAAAAGAAATCTCCATGAATCAGCCCTATGGTTATAGTGATGGAATGACCTGCCTATGTCTACTGATAAAAACAATCTACAGACTAAAGTAGTCCGGGCGCGAGTGGAACAAAGAGCACGCAATGACAGGAAGCTCAAGATGATCAATTTCCACTGCCTATGTTCGGATCCCTGCATCTAAGTGAGACAAACAGGTAAACGACTAGATATACTCACCATCTGGGTAGACGATATGCTACTCTTCACCAAAGATAAGGACGACATGACTAAAATAAAAGAAGATCTTAAGCAACTCTTTGATATAACTGATTTGGGTAAACCAAACAAATTAGTCGGACTCGAGCTCATATGCAATCGTACTCAGACACTGAGCCGCTTTCCAAATACAGAAACCATGCCTCGTTGACGGGTTCATTGATGTATGCTGCAATAGGCACACAACCCAATATTGCATATGCCGTGAATAAACGCTGCTCATTTAATAAAAATCCAGACCTGGTGATTGTGGCTGCCAGTTGTTTGCTAGTATTTACAGCCACTCGACTCAATCCTCGGAGTCCTGTGTTCTGTTTCCTTTGGTTACTCACAGTGGACTCCAGGTCAGTAGCTCATTGTTGTTCGCTCAATATCATTCTTGGTTACTCACAATGGACTCTAGAGTGATCTATAGTCCCTATTCAGTGGTTATCCCATCACTGCAAGCTTTCTGCACTTATCACCTGGTGCGCTACACAGCGAAACACTTGCATTGGCAATGACCAGTCTTCTCCCAGAAGGTGCAGGGCAAAGTCGAGTTGCAAGAGCATGACCCAGGTGTCGCAAAGAGCACAGAGTTGCCAGCAGCAGCATCAGAACGAAGTCGATGATTGATATCCTTGGTCTGGAAGGCAGCCTTGATTTTGTCCTTGTCCAGATCAGTCAGAAGCACAAGAGATGAGGTGAAGTGGGAGTAGTCTGGTCCAAGGGCTTGAATCATCGACATACAAGCCAACTCAGCGTCCAAGGTTTTGATATAAAAGGTAGAGGGTCGAAGCTCCTGAATCCTGGCTATATCCTGCTCAACTCGAGCAATCAGTGCTGTAAGCGTCTCATCAGGACGCTTCCTGATGCTAAAGAACTCATCATAGGCCACAAATCTCGTCCCAGCTTTCTGCTGCACATACAGCACCCTCAAAGTGTTCGAAGTGGCGTGAGGGTCGTCCTGATGCTCCCTGATATGGATCCTCTGATCAGGCATGATGTTGAGCATGATCTCCGGTGATGGGGCAAAAAGAAGAGTCATTTAGGAGGGTAGGGGCTTTGGGGCTTAAACAGAAATCAAACAAAAAATCCACAGTCATCCATGCATACCTGCTCAAACCCCCCTCCCACCATCATGAAAGAAGACATCTTAAAACTTCCTTTTGACGTCAAAGACACTCAATCTGGTAAGAAATACCTCAAAACTAACCATCTTATTCCCATAGGTCAACCTCTAGTCCAGACTCTTTTAGCCAGCACACTCCTCCATATCACACAACTCCCAAACACCACAAACCAATCATTGAAGCAATCCGGGCTGTCGCTCTTATTCTAGAAGATGATCACGCCAATCACATCACCAATATAGTCGCCAATAGATTCTTAGTTGTTGCTGCACCTATGGTGGCATTGTTCCAAATAGCCCTTGACGAGTTAGAGCACATTTCTGACACACACAAACAGATATCAACAACGACCTCCAACACCCTGAAACAGATTCGGGACACATCAGAAACTCTGAACACCAGGCTTGCCTCCAACACACCCCTCGTCAACACCCTCGCCCAACCTCAACATCACCAACCCCGGCACGTACGGTAATGTCCTGAAATCAAACCCACAAAACCCCATCAAGGTTCATGAATCCCTTAGAAGGGCAGAGGTGCGAACTCGCCAAATTTTACTCACACCCAAAGAAGACCACCCGCTTCATTCCGAACATGACACTAATAAGTCCATAGCCTACAAACTCCAACATGCAATAGACGCTACCAGATCAAGCAACGACTCCCAAATTGAGATCAAATCGGTCATCCTCTTTAACAACAAAGGTATACTCTTCAAGGTACAAACTGTCCAAGTAGCCACATGGCTAAGAAACACACAAACAAGGGAAAAGCTCCTGACTCACCTGAACCTACCAGCGGAGATGAAGGACCATTATTACTCAATCATAGTACCTTACGTTCCTATCTCCTTCAATGTTGCTAACGATGACTCTCTCAATGCCATAGAGCGAGACAGTGGCCTACCGTCCAATAGCATAGTCTCAGCACGCTAGATTAAACCCCTAAAGTGACGGTCTCAAGGCCAAAAGACTGCCTACGCTATGTTCTCCCAATCAGAACTACAACACGCTAACACCCTTATAAAGGATAGCCTCATCCTCAACACAGAGAAGCTATACCCCCACAAAGACAAGACAGAACCCATCTGTTGCATTCGGTGTCACAACTGGGGTCACATCACCTGCATGTGCAAAGCTACCAATGATGTCTGCCACACCTGCACCAACACCCACTGCACGGATGAATGCAACAACCATAAACATGTCTTCTGTGTCAACTGCAAATCCGGAAGCTACCCCAGCTATAGCAGAGTTTACCCCCCTTGGAGGGAGTTTACAACAGTCGTCTTGCACAAACCTGGGAAGCCAGACTATATGCTCCCAAAAGTGTACCAACCTATTGCCTTAATAAACACTACGTACAAACTGTTGTCTTCGGTCATCGCTAACCATCTTTTAGACATACTGGAGAAACACGAGCTCATTCCCCCAACTCACTTTGGCAGCCACCCAGGGCGTTCTACCACAGACTCCCTGTATCTACTAGAGGCAACTATCAAACATGGCTGGCTGAGCCACCAAGTAGTTTTGGTACTGTTCCTGGACATCGAGGGCACATTTCCTAATGCGGTGAATGATCGTTTGATACACAACATGCGCTCACAAAGAATTCCAGAAAACATCGTCTCGTTCACACGTCTGGCACTTGCAAATAGACAAACTAAGTTAAAGTTCAACAGCTACCTCTCCAACAACTGGATACCAATCAATAACGGTATTGGTCAAGGAGACCCACTTTCTATGGTTCTCTACATTATCTACAATGCTGACTTGCTCGAAATCTGCTCAGGTCGCAAAAAAACCGAGCGAGCATAGGCATTTATTGACAATACAATGCTCATGGCCATTGGTAAGACCTTTGAAGACGCACACACAACTCTGAAAGATATGATGGATCGTTGTGGAGGAGGTTATGATTGGGCCAAGTTACACAACTCTCGTTTCAAAACGTCTAAGTTCGCCCTCTTAGATTTTTGCACCCAAGCGAAGAAACTCCGCTCCACACTCCAACTACAGGGCACCACTATCATACCAACCTCGCAACATAAATTCCTCAGTGTGATCATTGACCATATGCTAAACTGGTCGGCGCAAACCGCATACACAATTGCCAAAGGAACTGCTTATGCTTTGCAGCTATGGCACCTCTCTTCTTGCTCTTTCGGAATACCAGTTGCACTGATGAAATGTTTTTACCTCGCAGTTGCCATCTCCAAAACTCTCTACGCAGTGGATATCTGGATTCGACCCATCTACACAACAGTGGAAGGCGCATGTACAGTGGGCTCCAAAGGAGCAATAAAAAAGTTGAATAGAGTCCAATGCATAGCCATGCTAAGTATTACCGGCGCCATGTGCACCGCCCCTACTGACACCCTCGAGATTCTCAGTAACACCTGGCCGATCATCCACCGGATCCAAAATCTATGTCAACAATCCACCCTACATGTGGCAGTTGTTCCTACATCACATTCACTCCACATTTATGTCAAAAGAGCCACAAATAGATTCGTCAAGAGACATAGGTCCGCCCTCCATTATCTGTTCAATGCTTATGCCATCAAACCAGAGGATATCAAGCCACTCACGTGCAATCAATCCCAACCAATCATCAACCCGCCATTCAAAACTCACATCGCCCCAAATGCTGAAACCGCAATCGAAGACCTCGAAAGAATCTCTCAACAATGGCACACGGTGATATTCAGTGATGGATCAGGAACTGACAAAGGTATCGGAGTGGCAGCTGTATACTGACTCCCCACCCAAAATGCTCCGTTACCACTTGGGTAAACTGGAAGGACACACCGTATATGAGGCCGAGGCAGTAGGTTTAACCTTGGCGGCGAAGATTCTCCTATCGCTGCCCCATGTATGTATCTGGCCCTGTATCTATCCTAGTGGGTAACCAAGCCACTATTCAATCCAGTGAGAAACCTACCACGAAGCCCAGTCATTACATACTGTACCATCTCCACAGATTGATCAAATAGGTGAAGGCAAAACATGACTTGAAAACCGACAATATTACTGTACAATGGATCCCCGGTCACAAAGATGTGGAGGGCAATGAGAAGGCGGATGAAGAAGCTCGGAAAGTGGCCCTATCACATATGAACAATTCCTCTCCCCAATGTCTCCCACGCTTCATTAAATATGACCCTCTCTCCAATAGTGTATCTGCCCTCAAACACGCTTACAAAGAACGCTCAAAACATCGCTGGACGGAAGATTGGAAGAAATTGCCGAGATACACTCGTATGAGCAAATTAGAAATGGATAAGTCCTTGAACTCCTTTCGTCGCCTTACTAACCGGTCTACGTACAGGGCATATTGCTCTCAACAAGCACTTTTTCAACATTCAAAGAGTGGACAGTCCAGTCTGCCCCCATTGCCCAGATACACCGGAATCCACAAAGCATTTTGTGCTAGACTGCCCATTGTACGCACGCGAACGCCATGTAATGAGGACCATGAGGCGGACGACCTCACCGTGCTCCTCATATTGAACCAGAAGCCTGTGAAGCCCTATTTCTATTCGTAGCAGCCACCGGCCGCTTAAGCACAACCTTCAGTAATGTCCAAATACAGCCAATGGCGACAGAATAACAGCCTCCTCATTAGATAAACTCAAACAAAATGCACAGCGCAAACACACAGCAACCGGACATCACTATTTATTGTCTACGTGGGACATAGCAAGTCTGGATGGAGATAAATTGAGGGAGAGTAAGGAAATAGGGTTGAAGGACGACGAAGACGTTATTCAAACCACCACTGCCGCCCACCTCACCACTGGCAATCACACTCATGATCGCCTCAACTTCGCTCACGGAAGCGGTGATGACAATGATGATGACATTGACCAATTGTGGTCCTCAAATCTGGTTTCACTTATTAATTCATGCACTCCATTGCTCCTATTGTACGACAGGCCCTTGGGCCCGAGTACATGCAACCTATACTCTCATGACATACTATATACAACATCGACGTGCAACTACAAAGCACTGTGAGGGACACTTGCGGCGTCTAAAATGGCCAGCAAGAATGGCGGACCAGGGGGTCATGCCCACCTCGGGGCATTTGCACAGGTGGAGTTTTGCAGATGGCAAGAGCCCTAGCTTAGATAGTCTGTTCTCCATAGAGCATATATGCTCCACAATAGGACACAAATTGACTTAAAAAAAAAACAAATAGAGCGACCACAAGGGTCTAGAGACTCGAGGAAAGAAGGTCAATAGGGAAATCGACCATGGGGAATCCAATGGCAATGGTTAGAAGTAGCGCACAGCACATAAGTAACAACTAGTGCCACCGACATTACTCCTGCCTGCATGTGGCATGTCCAGAAATGATTTTATTACTGAGTGGAGTCTCCCTCACAACTCTACTCAATGATGCGACCCCTTTTGCCCATTATTGACCGTGCTATTCTGTTGCTAGTTTGTGGTCTGCCAGTGTTCAACTTACCATGCTGCAACATTCCTACTACTACATCAGTAAACTGGGTTTCCTGGTACAGTTGCTTCAGGATTTTACAGGATTCTACAGGGCTTTACAGGGCTTACAGGCTTATAGGCCTATATAGGCTTGTCCAGCCTCACTAATATTTTTAATATATACTTACAAAACATAGCAAACAATGCATAACTAAACCAAATGCAACACAACAAACCAAATACAACATAACAAACCAGATACAATACAACAAACCAAATACAATATAATAAACCAAATACAACACAACAAACCAAACACAATACAACACAAGTAATTAATGACCAGGCACACTAACCAGAACTAACAAAGCAGGAATCCTAACTTAGACTAACCAATAGCTTTGCCAATATCCCTAACCCCCCTAAATATTGTTTTGCCTCCTAACCAAATCTAACCAATGTCTTTTCCAATATCCCTAACCCCCCCTAACATTGTTTTGCCTCCTAACCAGATCTAACTAATGTCTTCACCAATATCCCTAACCCCCTCTAACATTGTTTGCCTCCTAATAACATTATGTTGCCTCCTAACTAGTCCTAACCAATCTTTGCCTCCTGACCAAGACTAAACAATGTTATTTGTGCTTACCCCAGACTAAGAAAAGATTCCCATGAGTGGATTACATTATCCCTGATTTTTTCTGATTTTCTCCACTGCTTCCTGGCTTCACAAAAGCTAATCTATGTTTTATCAGCATAAATCTCGAAAATGGCTATATCTCAGCAATGTGATGTCCAATCTCGGTGATGTAATGGTTGGATAGAGGCTACTCATCTCCTCCACATATCATTCAGTGGTGTCAAACCACGGCTCGGACACCTTTGGATGCGATAAGCACAAATGCTTAATCACAATTTCTTTGAAAATGACATCCGACACTAAAATGGTTATATCTCAGTCGGTTCTGCACCAAATCACATGATCCATGATTCATATGAACAGTATTCTCCCACACTACCTCCGATACAGCCAGCGCTAAGCACATAATTCCCACGGTACCAATTTGCGAACCACATTCTTGATTAGTGTCTGGTCAGTGCTTGGTTAGGACTTGGTTAGGATTCTTGCCTTGTTAGTTCTCGTTAAGGTGCCTCAAAAAGCTTTTTTAGTGTTAGGTTAGGATCCCTGCTTTGTTAGTTGGGGTTAGTGTACCTGGAAAAGCTTGGTTAGTGTCTGGTTTGGACTCATGCCTGGTTATGTCTGGTTAGTATGCCTTGGCATGCTTAGTTAGTGTCTGGTTAGGATTCCTGCCTGGTTATGCCTGGGTAGAATCCATGCTTTGTTATGCCAAGTTACTACTCCTATAGATCTATTTCAAAAACTAGTTGATTTGACATGATGTAACTATATTACAATCCTTTGTGGGCAGAAAAACCTCAGCAAGACCGTGAGTGTAGTGTTCGGACAACTGAAGAAGACCTGCAGACAATTGGATCATGGTACCCTCGCTTCGATCGCAAGCACCTCAGGCTGGTCTACTTACAAACATGTAGCTACCCACAGAGTAGCATATACCCAGCTTGAGGTCTGTGTTGCTCAGCCAAATCCTCATGATGGCGAGATAGAAAATAGTAAATGCCGGCGGGTACCGGGCACAAAGAGCCTTTCCTGCCCAATTAACCTATGGGAATCACCCCCACCTTCCTTTTCCTCCAAGGCGCCAGTCTCCGACTTCCAATTTTGTTAAGTAATACCATATAATAAATTATGTAGTGGATAATAGTAGTACTGTATAAATATTCGCAAATATTAGGTAAGCAAAAATTTTGAAGTTTGTTGACCTTCTGTCCCAGTCATCACTATGCATCTATGTCCTAAAACTCTAGTGAGATGTTAGATGTGATGTATATCAGCACTCAGCATCAATGACTCAGATTGGCATGATGTTTAAGTCACCACTGGCCATCCTCGCCCATCTTTATGCCCAAGAACAGTGTTGAGACACTTGATGTGCAGTATATCAGTGCTCAGCATTTATGATCCAGTCTGGCATAAAGTTGTGTATTCAGTCAAAACATTGTTCTCCTCTATCAACTCATAGGACTTCTTGTAATCTGTATGCCCAAGAGCATTGGTGAGATGCTTGATGCATTGTATGGCAGTGCTCAGCATTAATGATCCAGTCTGGCGTGAAGTTGGTATTTGGTCTAAACATTGTTCTGCTCCATTGATTCACAGGATCTATGCATGGGGCGCCAATTTCTCAAAACATATTTTGATAACAAATACGGCTTTGTTCCGCTATGCTTTTCTATTGGATCCTTCAGAGAAAAATATTACAATATATTTTACTACATCATACATGTCATAGCATTGATTGTTTTCCTGTTCATAGTGAGTTGCATCTTCTTTATGTTTCATCACCTCTAGGTCTAGTTCTTGTATGCATGTTTTTGACATCAATTTTGCTATAGAGATATGCTACCACCACACCGTCTACTATGTTATGTATGTGATTGCCACCAGCGTATTTTACTCACTCAACCATCTTGTTGGAAAAATCAAGACCTGTATCACGACCACAACCCTCCATCATATACTCACCCAGGTCATTCCAGGGATGGTAGTACTAGTGTTCATTCAGAGGTCATGAACACAGTCATGGGTTTCTTAAGCACCACTAAGGTCTACCTGGTATTCATGCTCACAAGCATGAACAAGACTAAAAACTTAAAAGGACTAGTATTCAAGTTGTTCTGCAAGTACTTGGGACAGTTAGGGTGCACCACGGGAAGATGAATATCAAAGTTATTTTGTATATGTCTGATCCTGGTATGTCCATTGCTCTTCATGGCTTCTTCAACTTGAAGTTGTTTTCACTTGAGAAACTGATTTCATCTCCCCTTAGCCTCCTTGTTGGCACCAATGATCTCGCTCTTCTTGGCATTCATATCATAGTGTACCACTGTGCTATTGTGCATATCGCGCTTTATTACCACACAGCCTGTAAGGGCAATTCGCTCGAGGCAATATACCTACTGCCCAGTATGATGGTCATGCCCAGCTGACCACAACTAAGCAAATATCTGGAAGCAATGCCAGTGGTTGTGTCAACACTCAAGACCAATGATGTCAACAGGGGTGTTAAAGTTGAAAATGTCGGTATTGGGACATTGTCCCATTTGCCATTGGTATCGAAGCCTGCTGCAGGAATGATTGATGAGAGTATAGCATCCATTACAAAGGAAGCCACTTCGTTGTCCAAAGCTGCCAGTTCACAATTCACACCCTCTGCCAAATGACAGGTGCTGGGTCAAAGCGCTCATAGAGTCCACTTTCTTATTTGCCCCTACTTATACTGTAGACCATACCCTCTAACTGCCGGTTGCCCATATGCACAAGTTCATTGTTTCTCCAGTCCCATCTAGTTTCGGCTTAGTAGTATGCTCAGTGTCATTCACTTTCACTAAACTAACTCAGATGTCAACTGTAATGTCTATTATGGGCATCAGTATGCATACTCTGCCAAGTCCCTGAAGAAATGGGGTCATCCAAGTCAAGCAACACTAGAATGTATCACACCAGTCGAGCAAGCTATACTGTGACCAGTTCACTGCTATACTTCTAGGAAGAAATTGAGACAATCTGATTTTTCACATGACTCTATAAGCTATGACACCCTCCGCTGGCCACCCAGCCTACTAGTACAGCGTCTCCGGTCCACTGAGCACAGATCACTTCACATTGCGAAAAGTCCCTCGAGATGGTTATGGACCAGCAAAGCCCACAGGTTTGCCGGAGTGTCTCTGTTCCATCTTCAAGTATGGCATCATGGCTGGCCTTTCATGAACAGTTTGACATTCACTTTTGTCCTTGGTGACAGTAGCTTATGACAGTAGCTCATTGAATTTTGTATATATATAGTGACCTCACCCCCTCTCCTCACACACCTTTGTCTTCCCCCCATGCCACTTACCCCCATGCCATGGATTCTGATGACAGTTCTCTGACCCCTATCAAGCATCATCACTCGCCCTCCTCATCTGCTCATGATGAACCTCCTCCAAAGTGTCACAGTCACTCAAGATCTCCTTCAAAGACTCCTTTGCATGCCATTTTAGACATATCCACAGATGCATCCACAGTCCGATGAAGTACTTGAAACTGTGGAAGGCAAGTTGACTATCTAAAATTGTCACAGGAAGGAAGGAAAATAGACAGCAGCTTATTTATGACCACATCTTCATCTGATTCTAATGTGGGGTCTGACTCAGAAATGCCTGTGCCTGCAGCCCACTGTCATAAGGTAAGTTTCAACTTTCACTATTACTAGTAATACACATACCCCCTTGACTACAGCAAATACAGCAACAAATGGAGTGTCAGCCATTTCTTGAAGCCCAGATGCCATCACCCTTTAATGGACATTCCAGTTTCACAAGCCAGTCAAACATTGAACTCAGTATGGATGACCATTCATCTGATCATTTGTGTAAGGTAAGCTGTCTGTGCTAACTAGTATACCCCTATGATATTGACACCAGCAAACACAGCAACCAATTGAAACTTCTGATGATGAGACATTCCCACATCCATACTGGAGTATTTTCTAGTATGGGTGACCTTGTATCTGATTATCTGGAGGAGGATGACATCACAGTAGTACTAGTGAGTAACATGGTTTATTTGACATATTTCAACTCTCATGCGCTTTAGATCCGTCACCACCTAAAAAGGCCAATACCAAGGTGATTGATGCTCAGAAAGTCAAAGCTGCTCTTCAGAGCACATGAGCACAAAATTCTGAAGATGACCATGACCTTGCATCTGATCATCCGGAGGACAATGAAATCATATCGGTAAGTAACATGATTTAATTAATAAATTTAACTCTGATGTGTATTTCAGACCAGTCTGCTCCCACAAAGGACTAGGTCAAGTTGACTGCTGCCTAGAATGTCAAAGTCATGTTACCAGCTTGAAATCTTTGAGATGACCACCTTAGTAATTTCATGTATTCTGTCCATGAGCAATACTAACTTAAAAAAAGTTTATATATTAACCTGACTTTAACCCACCTTTTTATCTTACTGGTTATTCCCTTATGTATTTCTCAATACATCTCGTGCTCCCAGTTTGTCACCACTTAGTATACCCACCTCTGCACTTTATTCACCAGCTGATTGGTCAGAAACATGTGCAATATTGAACATATTACCATCAACTTCATGAGCGTGAGTACCAGCTGACTCCAACCAGCACGTCAAGTCATCACCACCCCCTCCGAGTCTGGTTCTTGCTGTTTCCTTTCCACAGCAGAATGCATCCCATATTTTATCCACCAGTCCATCAGACTCACAGGATGCATTGTCATCTATGATATTATTGTCAATGACCATGACACTCCATCCCCCTTCACTAGTAGTATCTACTTGTTTTGATCCAAATGTATGTGGGGCAATGCCTACTCTATTTTTCAGTCCATCAGACCTGAGTGCTTCTACACTACTGCCAGTAGGAATGACATCTCTACCTGCTAGTACCACTCCATCAACATCATCCCAACCTGCTCCAGTTACTCAATCTGATTCTGAGCTTTCTGAGTCCGTGCTCAGCTTGCCAGCGCCACAACATACTACATCACTGGTTCCATGTCTCCATTGCAGGGCATTACCATAAGGTGGGCAAACAGTGGGAACCTTGTGCATGGCATCCACCTCCCTATTGCAATACAATACACCCTTCAGTCTAGTTTCTGGTCCACCCTCTCAGGCTGTCAGTGGGTCATCTATGCAGTATGTCCCAGTTCCCATTGCGCCTGATAAACTTATAGACCTGACATCCACTCCACAACTGCCCCAGCCTGCTCTCTAGTGAGTTTTGACAACCCCTGTCCCTCGATCCTTCGATCCTGTGCCTGCAGGTCATTCTGATCCAGATGTGAATGGGACTAGTGTTGCCGCGGCTCGGCTAACTGCGCACCGGTTGTGGCTCCGACCGGCTCGGCTTCCAATTTAGTCATTCACGGCATCTGAGAACTGTCAACCGGCTCGGTTCGGTCCAGTTAGCTGCCATAACCGGCTCATGACCGGTAGCAAGTTGTGTGAACGTGTTACGTGTCACTACAGCATTGAAACACCAAAAAAAAACCATACAACATGGGGGGTATAGGCCCGAGGGTATAGGGTATAGGGTACTACTACCATACAACAACAAGTAGATGCAGATTACACATAACTGAGGTCTGAGTCCCGAGTCCCGACTGCGAACTACGCGTCAG
>JBBPOS010000682.1:0-13134 GCA_038091575.1 Leccinum subgranulosum
ATCAACGCCGAGAAGAACAAGACTGGGGAGTCTGGTTCCTCTGGCCATATATTATATAGTACTCTAGCAAGCGCACGGACCACATGAGGGCCGGGCTATGTACTACCTATAACTATATCGAGAATAATAAAGGCTATACGAGAAGCCAATAAACGTGGTGTGGCAGCCTCATGCAAGGGGCATGGGATGTGGTAGCACTGCCTACCGTGAGAAGGTGAAAAGAAGGCCAGGGACCGCATGGTGTGGCAGATCTATAGATAAATGAAGTTAGTCCGAGATACGATCGGGATCTATCAAGATACGAGATCAATCGGCGATGGATTGGGAGATCGGATCGGGCAGGCGATGAAGATGAAGGCCCGATCGGATATAACTATAAAAAGAGATGATAAGTCCCACGATCACGTGCAAGTCACGTGACCGGTCAATAAGTACTCGGTCGATGAAGACAAGGGAGAAGACTAGAAGGAGGGATGTCAGAGGGTAGACGCAAGCAAAGCGAGACTAGCAAGAAAAGCTAGGTTGGGAACGAGGTTCGCAACAACCCTAGTCCACTCATACCGGGACAAACTAGGAGACACTTTGACTCTAGTTTCCATTTATCACCTGAACGAGTTCATCAGCATAAAAGACGCCTTCTAGATTGTTATGATGATGAAGGTAATGAACTACCTGATATTCTACGTTGGACACCAGATGAACGTGAGACTGAAAGAGCTATAGAGGATTTCTATCATAACAATCCTTCATTTTGTGTCAAACCACATCAACACAGACCAACTCAAGCCTTCAGAGAAGAACCTCGCACAAAGACAAGGACCTCTTCTCGTGTTCCCAAACGTCATATCCAATCAGATAATGCGTATAGAGATAAAACACCGCTTGAAATAGAGCGAGATCTGATGCTACAACAACGAGCACAGATTCCTATGGATACAATTGAGGAGGAGTCAAGTCCAATGACTGCCTTACTACCTCTTACTCCGAGTATGGATACAACTCCTATTCCGGAAGAACTACCAATTCCTACTCTCCATCAAGAAACAAAGTTTGTTGACTATGCAAAGCAATCTATGGCCTCAAACAAGCCGCTATCAAGTGGAATAAAGCTTTGCATAAATCCCTCAAGAAAATGGGATTCAAACGCACGATCTCAGATCCTGGCGTTTATATTAAATATATCGGCAAGGACATAATTGTTTTTGTTGTTTATGTTGACGATGCACTTTTTATGGGTAGTAACGTCAAACTGCTCCTCGAGCATATTGCTATCTTCACAAAGAAATGGGAATCACGCATTTTAGGTGATGCTACAGAATATCTTGGCATGCGCATTACTAGAGATCGAAAGAAACGAACTCCAAGACTTGACCAAATTACCTATACTGAGAAAGTTGTTCAAAGATTTCAGCTAGAGAATGCAAAACACACACAAACAACTTTACCTTCCAGATATATTCCGAGTCCTAATAAGTAAAAAGAAGATCCTAAATGAAGATCACAATATCAATCAGTGATCGGATCTCTTCTTTACATCATGCTGGGCACACAATCAGATTTTGCTTATGCAGTAATCAAGATGTCACAGTTCTCTGCAAATCCATCCGAGGACCATCTCAATCGAGTACTCTATATTGTTCGATACCTCACTCATTCAACAAATGTATCTATCACGTTTAATGGACTTGCATGTGACTCAGGTTTTTCCGCTTATTGCGACACTGACTGGGCTGGAGATCAAGAAACAAGACAATCTACCACTGGCTACTGTATTTTCCTTGCAGATGCTATCGTTTCCTGGAGTTCATGACGTCAGAAAGTAGTTGCTCTTTCTTCTACAGAGGCAGAATACATTGCCATGACCGAAGTTGCCAAACAGATTGAATGGCTTCATAATCTCTTCACTGAGATAGGTCATGAGATCCAACACCCGATACCACGTAACTGTGATAATCAGGAAGCTATGTTTCTTGCTTCAAACCCTGTTCAAGAAGGACGATCGAAACACATTGTGCTTTGATATCATTATATTCGAGATGCAGTATTAGAGTTCAAAACTCTTGATCTTTTCTATGTTCCGACTGTTGACCAAAAGGCTGATATCTTTACCAAGAATGTTACCTTTGACATGTTTTGCACAGGCTGTTTACGCCTTGGTCTTACTGGCTATCCTGCCAAGCCATAACACTTTATCCATCAGCTCAATGAGGAGGAGTGTTGAATCGGTAGTATTCACTTTACTTCACTACTTCCGATTCTAGACCAGTCTATATTAGACTGAGTCTCTTTTCTTATCTTATCATTTCTCTGATTAGATAAGAGCTGTTATTGCCAGTGGCTTGACTCAGCTTAACTGAGTCCTTTATGCTATTGGTCAATACTTATGCTGACTGATTACTTATTAATCAGTGATTACATATCACATATCATAACAAGATACTTACACTATTGGCTAGAATCTCTTACATGATACTAAAGAATGTTCTATGACATTCCATACACAAATATGTACAAACATATCTTGTAGTATATAAGGGCCTAAGCCTGACCCTTGAATATCAGGTCGCTTTCACACAAGTCTAGTAATTGATACCTCTTCTTAGTTTCAACTCTTCAACTTATTCATACCTAGTAAGTTTTCTACTAGAGAATAAAGCTCCCCTCTATTGTTCTATTCGAGAACCCTCAGCTGCGCTATTAGAATATCCATATAGGATTTCTAAAGATGCATGGTGGAGAGAAGGTGTTCATGGATTGCTCTGTGGATAAGGACGATCTGGAAAGAGAGGAAGGCTGCATGAGAGTTGGACAAGTTTCTTAAATTGGAAGTGATGCCTCCAAGACGAGAGGCATGGATGTAAGCATTGTATAGAGAGTGAAGAGGGGACTTGATGTCCGCATAGGCATAAATGTCCTTGGTATAATGAGCATACTGTAGATAGAGGCGAAGTTTTTCCAAATCCTCGGGGGAGGCGTCATCAGTCCTGAGCTTACTAGCATAGAGTGGGACATCAATGGCTTGTATATGATAGACATTTGAGTGAGCAAGAAGGGGAGGAGAGTCGATGTGCCAGGGGATAGCAAGTTCATTGTCTAGAGTCTGGGTGGTAGGAGAGGAAGGAGAAGAGTCGAGATTGTCTGGACCCAGAGGTTTTCCACTAAGAGGGCTAGGGAGACGCCCTCGAGCCAAAGGACTGGTAGGAGAAGGAGAATTACATAGAGAAGGAGGTGGAGAAAGAGAAACAGAAGATACAGAAGAAATAAAATCAAAGGGAACATAGCTGGACATTTTTGTTTTGGGGAAAGACAAAGGGATGGTATTTAGAACAAAGGGTTTGTTTTTGGGAATGCGATAGGGTGGGCTTTCTTATAGGCAAGGAGGACTATTTTGGCGTGTATAAAGACAGTTGTTAAGGGGACCCTTGTGATGCAAGATCCCAAGTATTTCAAACTCTTCTTCGCCCTCAATAAGATCAGGAGGTGGGGTGGGGAAGTTCAGACTATGTACAGTGTTTTCGCAATAGGGCAATAAGAGAGAGGCATGGAATACGTTGTGGATGCTTCAAGTTTTAGGGAGGCGCAGCTGATAGGTGATGGGAGATAGGACCTGAGTGATGGTAAAAGGTTCTTCTTGTTTCGGAGCAAACTTTCTGGAGGTGAGATCTTGTCTGAGGTTTTTGGCCTTGAGCCAGACCTTGTCTCCCTTGGAGAATGGAATAAATCCTCTACCATTTATTGCAGACATAACTTGTCAAGCAAGCTCATGTGTAGCGAGGGCTTTGTCTTGGGCGGCAGAAAGGGTTTTGAGTCAGGATTCAATCGCAGGGAGGTTGGTTTCAGCAATGACGGTAGGGAGGGGACGGGGTTTGAATCCCATCATGAGGAAGAAGGGGGATTTTCCAGTTACAGAATGGGGGTGCTGATTATGAGCGAACTCCGCTTGAGTGATCAAATCTGACCATGTGGTAGGGTTATCTCCACAAAGGATCCAAAGGTAGGTCTCGACCTCTTGGTTGACACGTTCGGTTTCTCCATCAGTTTGAAGATGATCAGCGGTGGATAAGGAGAGGTTATATCCGAGAACTGTAGGCCTTGATCAGATATAATCTTGTCATATAGTCCAAAGTATTTGTAGACTTTATAAAAGAAAAGAGTGGCAATTCCTTCGGCAGTGATGGTTTTCTTCGTAGGACAGAGAATCACCCCCTTTGTAAGCCTGTGGTTGACCACGACCAACAAGGAGTCAAAGCCAGAGGAAGAGGGGAGGTCAGTGATAAGATCACAGGAGATCTGCTGGAAGGGATGAGAGGAGGTGGACTTAATCGGGGTGAGGGAAGGGACGGTCAGGTGGGTGTTTGCCTTGCATTGCTGGCAAAGGGAGCAACCTTCCACGTATTTATGAACGAACTGTGCAAGGCCTGGCCATCAATACTCGGTGGCGACAAGCTGGCGGGTCTTAAGATATCCAGGGTGACCGGCGGAGGGGTGGTCATGGAAACGAGCGACGACATCGCGATGAAGAGAACCAGAATCAAGGAAATAAACATGGTTTTGGTAGGTGTGGAGACCACCATCAACCTGCCAGTCGGAGAGATGAGAGCGGAAGGCAGGGCAAATAGTGCCATCGAGGGTTTGGAGGGCATTGTTACAAAAGAAGGTGAGGTTCTTATAGTCTGTAAAAACCTGGACAGGAAAAGGGAAACCGCAAAGGTATTGACGCCAGGCTTTGAGGGCCCGAATGACTGCAAGGAGTTCCCAATCATAGATATCATAATTATGTTCCACAGGGATGAAGGATTGGGAGAGATATGAACATGGGTGCCAATCGCTGTTGGAGTCGGTTTGGAGAAGGATTGCTCCAGTGGCATCATGAGAGGCATCGGTGGCTATGGCAAATGGGGCACAGAGGTTGGGAAGACAGAGGACTGGTTTGGAAAGGAAGAATTGTTTGAGGCAGTCGAAAGAAGACTGACAAGCCGCAGACCAATCCCATGGTTTGTCTTTCTTAGTGAGGTCGATGAGGGGGCAGGCAATGTCAAAATAATGATCAATGAAGCAACAATAGAAATTGGCAAAGCCTACTACTAGGAAGGAACAGACGGTTTTGACTGTGGTGGGGGTAGGCCAGGAAGCAATTTTGTCTAGTTTGACGGGATCCATAGCAAGAGTTCCAGGTTTGACAATCATCCCTAGGTATTCGACCTCGGTGGTGGCAAAGTTACACTTTTCGACACAAAGATGGAGGTCCAACTCAGTCATCCATTGGAGGATGCATTTGGTATGCTCGGAGTGAGTAGCGTCATCAGGGGAGAAGATCAGGAGATCATCTATGTAAATTATGAGCCATCCTTTGGCAATCATGTCATGGAAGGAGTTGTTCATGAATCGCTGGAAAGTGGAGGGGGAGTTATTCATGCCAAAGAACATGACCGTAGGTTCGAAGAGGCCTTTATGAGTGATGAAGGTGCCTTTCCATTGATCTCCTTCTTTGATGTGGACATTGTTATAGCCCCATCGGACATTGAATGTGGTGAAAACCTTAGCTTCTTTGAATTTATTGATGAGATCTGAGACAAGGGGGAGAGGATAGGCATTGTGAGTGGTGTGGGAGTTTACGTATCAATAGCCCTGACAGGGGCAAAGTTTACCATCATTTTTCTTTACGAAGAAGAATGAGGAGGGTTGAGGGGATTTGGAAGGTCTAATCTTTCCGCTCCAAAGGTTTTCTTCTAGGAAGGCTTCCATGGCTTTTTGTTCATCGGGGGAGAGGGGGTATACCTTCCCGATTTTAGGGACAAAAGTGTCATCAAGGTTTATTGCATGGTCATAGGGGCGAGAGGGGGGAAGACGCGACAATGCTTCCTCAGATAAGACGGATGAGAAAGCAGCATATTCCAGGGGGAGGTTGATCTTGGGTTTAGATTTCTCTGCTTCTACTGCAAGATTGGTAGTGGTGGTGAGACAAGCAACTAAGAGGGATCCTTTAGGGATAAAACGAGAACTACATCTCATTACTCGGCAAAGGACTCTGTTAACAATAGCCCTATCGAGGAATTGGGACTTGGTTTCAAACCCGAGAAATCAATAGAGCTTTTTGTCGTGAGTGGGGTGAACTTCGACATGGCGGGGTGGTTTGGTTTTCGGGGGAATGTTTGGAGTTGGTTGAGGGAAGTGGGTGTTGTGTCACTTGAGATCAGCGATGTGTAAGTGGTATAAATGTGTGGATTGGTCTATGGATTCCGGAATGGTGAGAGTTTGTCTGTTCCAGTCGATGGTGGGATTAGCGTTCCTAAGCCAAGGAAGACCTAGGATAATGTTTTCGTTTCTGCACTCCATGACGTGGAAGGTGACCTTTTGGGTTAACTTTTCTGATATCAACAAAGAGGGTGGCGGAAAAGAGGATATCTCCCTTTCAGTTGGTGGACTGATCAACATTGCGGACTCTGATGGATATGGAGAGGTGATCTCAAGGGAGGTTATGTTTTCAGACAAAGGCCCAGTCGATGCAAGAGATTTCTGCACCACTGTCGATGAGAGCGGAAGTGTCAACGACTTTAAGGGAGTGCGAGGGAGTCACTAGTGAGATGGAAATCTTCATTGCTTTGGATGAAGAGGATACTAGTACAGGTGCACATGTAGCAGTAGGAGAACCTTGCATTCAAAAATCCAGAGAGAAAGAGGCTTTTCCTACAACCTTTTCATTGTCATTGTCATCCTTGATCTCTTCTAGTTTGGGCAAGTCGTCTTCTTCGGCCTTAGTGACCTTCCTGGTTGCTCCTTTGATTGAAGAGGGGTTGGTCGAGAATGTGGAACAGGAGGCGGCATTGTGTCCCGCCTTTCTGCAGTGAAGGCAGAGTCCCTGTTTGTTTGAAACATCGCTCTCTCTCCGAGGGGGTAAGTTTAAGAATGCAGACAGTGTCAACATCCATGGTATTAGAGTCTCGTTCCTTGGTAGAGGTGGAGTGGGTAGGGGTGAAAGAGTTGACAAAGGAACATTCTTTGTGCTGCTGGGAGGTAAGGAAAGCTCGACATTGTTGGTCGTCGATCCTCTAAGTGTGGGAGTACCATTCAGTGATGGTGGTGGGGACTTTCTCCATAAGGTAGATCTTTCCAGATAAGAAAGAGGGAATGCCTGAGCAGAAGTAGTGGCAAAGTGTAGATTATTCAGTCACCTTGGAAGTGGTGACGTTGCTCTGAAATTGGGAGATATACTAAGCGAGGGACATAGAGTACTTCCCAGGGGATTTCTCAATGATCCTTTGGGTAGTTAGCCAGGCGAGGGCGTTAGCTGCGGAATTGGAGTGTTCGAAGCTCGCTTTGAATTCTGTGATGAAGGTCACCCAAGTTCCTAAGCTAGTCTTTCCTGCATCGATGAATTTAGCAGTATAGGTATCTGCCCAGGTAGCAGTGTTTTCTGATTTCATAAAGAAGAGGGTATAGCAGACCTTTCTATTGTCTGTGTTATAGATCTCCTCATTGATAAGCAAGTATCTAGATATTGATTGAACCAGGGTAGAGTATTTTTATGATTGCCATTGTAGGATTCTGGTGTTACAGCTGGCCCGGATAGGGTTGGATGTAGACTTGGAGGACAAAGGCTAAGACAAAGGATTGGCTGAGCAAGTGTAACAATTGGTGAGACCCGAAGACTAAGTGTACTTATCGAAGAGGAGCTCACGAAGAGTCACGTCACTCGAGGACTAAGGACTAAGGACACACCCAAGAGGGAAAAGGATCGAAGGAACTCGAAGGTGGGCTGAGAACTGGATGATATTCCAAGTAGCTCTAGCTTGGGGTTTACAAATGACAAGATAGTGCTTAAAACTAGATGATATTCCAAGTAGCTCTAGCTTGGAGTTTACAAATGACAAGACTGTCCTTAAGTACTAAAGAGATGGAACGCGATGGAATTGTGAGGAAGGGACATATCATTTGCAGTATGGATGAGTAAGAAGCTGCGGAGGATTAATCATACATGACAGATGGATGATGAAGCAAAGGCGTCATTATTATGACTGTCTCCGGAGTTCACACTATGTCTTTTCTCCCTCTCGTTTTGCTTCGCTTATCGCCTCTACTGTGTCTTCACTTTGTATCATAGATCTCTGATGACTTCTTGTCTTGTTTCACATTGCCGATGATCCAACATTCTCCTCTCCGAGTTATCCCTATCTCTATTCTTATCTTCTGACTCATGATGACGTCGTTGCTTCATCAGCTATCTGACATCACTCTTCTTCTGACTCATGATGACGCCTTTGCTTCATCATCCATCTGTCATGTATGATTAATCCTCCGCAGCTTCTTACTCATCCATACTATGGATGACATGTCCCTTCTTCGTGATTCCATCACATTCCATCTCTTTAGTACTTAAGGACTGTCTTGTCGCTTGTAAACCCTAAGCTACAGCTACTTGGAATATCACCCAGTTCTCAGCCCACCTTCGAGTCCCTTCGTCCCTTAGTCCCTTGGATCCTCTGCCCTCTTGGGTGTGTCCTCAGTCCATTGCCTTCTTGGGTGTGTCCTTAGTCCTTAGTCCTCAAGTGACGTGACTCTTTGTGAGCTCCTTCTCGATAAGTACATTTAGTCTTTGGGTCTCGCCAAGCATTACACTTGCTTGGCCAATCCTTCGTCTTAGCCTTCGCCCTCCAAGGCTACATCCGACCCTATCCGGGCCAGCTGTAACAAAAGCTCTAGCTTTTCTCTGCGGTCACCATTGCTGTGAACTGCTCCTACCATCACATTTCAAAACCCCCACCAAAGACTGGAGCGGAATATCCCCTCCATCCCTAGAAACCCTTTAGCCACTTCGTCCCATCAGCACTCTTTGTCCATCTCTTCTTGGAGAGGAGAAACCTCAGTCCCAGATTCTCTAGACATCCCTCCTCAATGCTCTAGCGATGAGGACGAGACAGACTTAGACCTTCCCCTTCTATCCAATGAAGAACAGGAAAAAACCCTTTCCCTCAACACATAACTCACCCACCAGCTCTCATCTAGCCTAGTCCTCCTTCGAGCCCCCACTCCCCCTTCCCCTTACACCCCTAGCAGAAACATCTTCACTTCTCAGAGCCCCATCTTACATAGTACCCAGACCCCGATCACCTTCTACCACCATGTCCAAACCCGTCAAACTCCGCATCTCCCCACCAGAATCCTACAATAGCAATCATAAAAATGCTTTACCCTAGTTGCGATCAATATCCAGGTACCTGCTTATCAATGAGGAGATCTACAATACTGACAATAGAAAAGTCTGCTATGCCCTCTCCTTTATGAAATCCGGAAACACCGCTACCTGGGCAGATACCTATACCACCAAATTCATCGACACCGGGAAGACTAGCTTAAGAACCTGGGCAGACTTCGTCAAGGAGTTCAAAGCGAGCTTCGAACACTCCAACTCTGCAGCCAATGCCCTCGCTTGGCTGACTACCCAGAGAATGATTGAGAAATCTCCTGGGAAATACTGTGTGTCACTCGCCCAATACATCTCCCAATTCCAGAGTAATGTCGCCACTTCCAAGGTGACTGATGAATCTACCCTTTGCCACTACTTCTCCTCGGGCATCCCTCCTTCCTTATCGGGAAAGATCTACCTCATGGAGAAAGTCCCTACCACCATTGCCGAATGGTATTCTCACACTCAGAGGATCGACGACCAACAACGTCAAGCCTTCCTTACCTCTCAGCAGCACAAAGGACGTTCCTTCATCAACTCTTTCACTCCTACCCACTCCATCTCTACCAGGGAACAAGACCTTAATGCCATGGACATTGTCACCATCCATATTCCTAAACTTACCCCCGTGGAAAGAGAGCAATGTTTCAAACAGGGACTCTGCCTTCACTGCAGGAAAGCAGGGCACTACGCTTCCTCATGCTCCACATTCTCGACCAACGCCTCTTCTTCCAAAGGAACAACCAGGAAGGTCACTCAAGCCGAAGAAAAAGACTTGCCCAAACTAGAAGATATCGATGATGATGATGACGATGAAAAAGTTGTAGGAAAAACCTTCTTCTCTCTGGATTTTGAAAAAGGAGACCTCGTTCAATGCAAGGTTCTCCTACTGCTATGTGTGCACCTGTACTAGTATGCTCTTTGTCCAAGGCAATGAAAATCCCCATCTCACTAGTAACTCCCTTGCACTCCCTTAAAGTTGTCGACACCTCACATCAGCAAATTAGATTTAGCTGTGGAGCACTGGACAGCACTGTAGAGATCTCATAGCATCCAAGCTAGGTCCAGAGTGGATAGCCCAGGCCAGTTGTGAAAAATATATGGTTTCCTAGTAAGCACTATGGCAATTTATGTGTGATCAGTCCGAAAGCATGTCATTGTACTGCAATTGCATTCACATTGTTGCACAACTCTGGCCATATAATACCCATAGTCAAATCAAAGCTTGCCAGCATGCCATACTGGCCTATACGTTGAATTAAGTTCATCAAACCTCAAACACATACTATTTCCCACGTGACGACAGGTAACGACAGCCAACCAATGACAAAGCAACACCACGACAAACGACAACTATAAACGATCACAACGGCAGCAATGACAAAGCAGCGAGATGACAAAAAGAAACCATAAAACGATCACAATGGCAGCACTGGCAGGCAACAAGACAGACGAAAAAAATCTCTAACTAGATTGCTGAGTCAATCAAGGACAACCTGGAGGTGGTTGTCCCGCTCAACGTCCATATCAACCTCGTGCAACACGGCCCTGTAATAAAATCAACACGCGGTCGGGACATGTTTAGATCCAAGTAATACATACCATCCTTCTTGTGCCCAGAGACCAACTTGCGTGTGTAACTTGGGGCCGTGGTACGAGTGGCCAAGGACCTCGTTAAGCATCTTCATCATAGTTAGAAAGGTCGACCGGTATTCCTTTCCCGAGAACTGTGGAATGGCCCTCAATGTGGCTGCTCCATTTTTTGTGAACCCGTCAAGGACACAATTGACCTGTGGTACAATGTTAGTTGTAGGTAACTAATGGATAATAAAATGTATGAGATTGTTATCGGACATACCGCAGTGCCAGCGAGAGCAAGGCAGGGAAGGGGAACTGACTGACGAAATACATTTGCACGCTTGTCCATGATCCTGTAGCTGCCAGTGTAGAAGAACTTGATGACGACCTCCTTGATGGCGGGATGGGCGAAATTATTCGTTTTTCCCTAGCACAAAGATAAACGACGTTAATGGAAGAAAGATCGCGCTCCTATGAGTTCATCGAGTCCATCTCGCAGAAATTCTGAATCCTTGAGTAGTTCGGTAGCAGAATCCTGCACCCATTGTGCCTTTACTGTAGACGTGAGATTCTGGGAAGGGAAAAGCTTGTACACAACGGGAGCAACAGCAAAGGCGGTGTTCTTGAGTTCAGAACGCCATGTGGACATGTCACCGAGGAGCTGTGTGACCCGGCATTAGGGTAAACACTGAACTTGATCAATGTTTGACTGACCACACTCGCCATGCCAGACTTATGGTTGGGCCAGTAATCTGTACTCGAGGTTAATATATATATTCAGAGTGTGGATGCGACTTACCGGGCTCAAACACTGTACCACCGTTATTCCACTCCGTAATTGTTGTGGTAAGTGCCTCCGTAATCGATGCCTTGAGGTCGCAAGACTTCGATGGGAATGGATTGTTGTGCAGCAGATGGCCGACTCGGCACTCTCGTTTTGCATCTTCAAGGCAGTCCTGCCAAACCGCAGGGTAGAATCCGAGGTTTTGAGGGGATGGGCCGGCTTCCTTGGCTTTCTTTGAGTTCCGAGGAGCCCGAGAGTGGCCAGGCTCTGGCGTGTCTGTAGCCCTGAATGATTTAACTGCAAGCCCTTTGGGATCCGGGAGGGAAGGACGGCCGTTACTTTCATGGTGATGGTTCAGTACATCGACTGCGCCATCACGCTGGGATAGTACGTATATTAAACATGTCAATGCAGTCGTTGAAACAGTACCTGGAACTGCGATCCATCCCGGTTGCGGTATGACGTCGGGAGAGCGGGGCCTTCTGAACCACGGGTGGAAGTAGCGGAACCTTGAGGGCCGGGAGGGCCGTTGATCTGATGGTAAGGGTGCTCTGCACCACCGTTATTCTGGCAATGTGGAACGTTAGACATGTCATGATGCAACATATATCATTACCTGGGATTCTGAGAAGAGGTTACGCTCGAAGCCCACTTCTTCCTCATCATGAGAGAATGTGAACTCATGGTCGAGGGGGAGTGAATTGTGGCGAACGATGTCCCTCTGCTGAAGCTCTTGAGAGAAGCCTGAAACAGTGGCCTCAGTAGAGACCACAATGACGAAGGCGACATACCTGGGTGGGTGACTCATCTCGAACCTGTCACTGCCCATCCGTGTTCTTCATGGTCAATTGCAATTTCATTTGCCCCTCCTGGGTTGATCCCATTGCTTTCAAACGAACTGTCATCAGACTCTCGTCAGAAGACTTGGCAGATGCGTCAGCGCTGTTCATATGACGATGATCAAGACGAGGGGGTTCCCTATGAGAAAACAATCCGGGGAGAAGGGCAGGATCAATTGACCAATTCTCGATCGTTTGAGACGACGAATGATAGGGCTGATCCACAGGACCCGCAGAAGGTGGCCGTCCAGCCAACTCGGAAGGGGAAGCAACAAGCCTCGTCTGCTGCTCCAGAGCCGTGATGTATGGATTACCAAGAGTACAAGCCTGTTGCAGTGTTGCACCTGGAGCGCTGAAGCCAAACCGATCGGCCTCGGACAGACGTTGGTGGAAAACTGGAGTCGGGGCATTCTGGTGAAAGAATAAAAATAGTCAATGTCATGACCTGCTTTAAAAAAGAATACCTTACTGCAGCTAGTGCGTGAACTTGACTCGGGACTGCTGGTACATACGGCGGGGGGGAGCCTATGCAGACAAGATCATCCAGACGTACATAATAATAACTCTGAACTCACATTTAAGCCCTTCTTGCCACGCCCTGATTTGATGCGCTTCGTGAAAGTATAGAAGTTATACAACTCCTATGTGCGCAGCCGAGGGGATGTAGATCCAAATAGGATCTTCCAAGAGGAATAAAAGGGAAGACTCTAGTAGAAAACTTACTAGGAAAGTAGAATAGCTTGCTATGA
>JBBPOS010000683.1:0-13119 GCA_038091575.1 Leccinum subgranulosum
AACCCTCCTGCAGCAACTGGCACAACAGTCTCAAAAGGTTTGTGCTCCGATGCCCGGCACCCTCGGCATAGTCGTCAGAAACTGACCTTTTTCATTTAGGTTATTGGTCATCATGGATAACTCCCAAAAAGTCAATATACTCCTAAACACAATGTACACGCTACAGCTATCTTTCTCGGACTTCGTGTTGGGTCTGCTCTCGAGTAAAAGATATGAGGGTCACCCGATAGTCCTTGGCCTCACGTCTCAAATGGATGAGATTATAGGAGCTGTCATGAGATACTCAGAGACAAGTAAAAAGAAAGTACATGACGTTGCAAATAAAGTGACAATGGAAATCTACATGGACGAGGTTGCGAAGCTTGCAAAGCAGGTCGGCGGGCTTCGTTTAAATATCTCACATGCCAATATCAAACAGCTAGAGGAATTCAGTATCACAGGCCTGGCATGTGTTATTAAACAAGATGCACCTTATCTGTGGGGAATGCTAGAAATACTCCTCACGGCATATTCTCCAGACTCAGAGATGTCTGGGATGGCGGAGGACAATGACATGAGTGAGCCGAGCTTGTATTGGGATGCACTCGAGGGGCGTGACATACGAAGAGGGGAACCGGTGGCACCGAAGTTGGATCAATTGCAAGCGATCGTGATGATTGTGAGTAGCTGCGATGGTGAATAAACCCAGCAGAATGTCAGCTGATCGTCTCGTGTTGAAGAAAAAGGTCGTTCTCATCAGCATAAGATGGAGAGTCTCGGGGGTCAACGTAGGCTAGTAGCTGATGTGATCAACTTGAAGTATGCTGGACTGCGGGATAAGGTGAATTGTAACCGACTTAGTTCCTTGTATTCCGGCCTGAACTTCCCCCACGTCATAATACAGTGCGTTTCGTCAAGAATAATTGCCATTATGCGCTCGACGAACTGTTTTTTCCTTAACAAGAGTTTAAATCTACCCCCAGGCTTCATCATTTGTTCCAGGCTGATGATGACAGCTTGGAACTTGAAATCCTCGATGTCCTATTTGAGTATCAGTCCTGTTGCACTGCCAGTGGTAACTCTTAGGTACGTACTCTATAATTCTGCACATTGTCTGTGTCAGAGTTGATTGCAATTGCTCACATCCCTAAGCTTTCAAGGCTCTCCACCTGTTGCCGCCCAAGCTGGTTCAATGGCGTCACGACAATCTGAATAGCATTTGGACGGAACAACAATGGGATCCAGAAGGCGAGTGTCTTCCCCATTGACGTTCCTGCGGTGCATACAACACTATTACCCTCCAGAAGTGCTCTTGCAACCTGTACCTGCTACAGGCATGGCCGTTTGTTAAATTTCGCAAGTGTCCGCTCCCAGATATCTTCGACACTCGGGCCGGTAATGACATGAGACCGTGACCGAAGGAAAGGATAATTCTACAAAATTAATTAATTCTGCTTTGGGAGTTATCCATGATGACCAATAACCTAAATGAAAAAGGTCAGTTTCTGACGACTATGCCGAGGGTGCCGGGCATCGGAGCACAAACCTTTTGAGACTGTTGTGCCAGCTGCTGCAGGAGGGTTCGAGGGATAAAGTTAGGCTGGGTTTTAATTCTCACGTGATGTAACAAATACACTCAAACACTACGTAGTAGGATGCCCTCGAACCCTCCTGCACAAGGATGGGAAGGAGCCTGACATAATGGTGGATAGAGGATTTGGTAAGATTGCAACGGGGAGTGTTCATGAAGCTACTCAACGAAGAGCCTTAGGAGGGCCAGTCATCAGTTAATTATATTACACATGGCATTGCTGCTGCGTGATTATGATACAATATTATTGCAGAATAAAATAGCTACACGAGTCGGTGACCCCAGCTTCTTTTCGCTGCACCCTCCTCAAAGTGGACGCTCACTAATAACTATCCACCTCCTCTCGACTTCTTTCTTGTTCTCGTTCGGGATCATTATTGGGCACCCTAGGCCGCCTCTTGAAGACGCGCGTGGCAGCGCGTTCAAACGCGGCCTTGCCCCTCCCATATGACCGGATACGGAAAAGGTACGTGAATACATACATGGCGCAAATCTGCCAAGAAATTTTTGGGGTTGGCCCGTCAGCTGCAAAGAACGCCCGAGATCAAGTTGCTCACGTTGAATGCGATAAACGCGCAAAACAAGCCCACGTTTCGCCACCGGTGCGCATACTGGATGTTGAACGAGGAATACAACCACTCGTCCGCTGTGCTGGCAGAGCAGTACAGACAATCGGATCCCCCGTCGGGGTTCTGGAGGTAACCTCCCGAGCTCGCGACGTAGGCGTCGAGGTACGATGCGCAGGAGTACCCCGCGGGCGGTTGGATCACTGCAAATTCTTTCGAAGCGCACTGTACCGACTGCCCTGAAAGAACTGTGTAGCAATGGCGCGTTCGTCAGCACAAAATGATCCGGGCGTTCAGAGACGAAGATCGGTTCACTCACTCTGGGATACCAATCCCTCAATGAGGTACGTATACGGCGAGGCCCTATACATCCATTGCCACCACCCGAGTTGCGAGTAGGGTTGAACAACGCCGTCAAAGGTCAGGACAAAGGAGAAGAGGAAACTGAATAAAATGCCCGCGATCTCCGCCGTCGGACTCATCGATGCAACGGCTTGCCCGATGGTGGTGTAGTAAATCGGGAAGAGGACTCCGAGAAGGAAGTATGTGTATCCTCCCCTGTCTGTCGGGAACCCCACCGTCCAGTACCAGCAGAGGAAAAAGAGCGTCGATCCGAGCATGTTCCACGGGATCTCCACAACGATTTGAGACGTGACGAGGGCTGTCCACGAATAGATCCTGCTCGGACGTTCTCGGATCTCGTAAACTGTGCGCAGGTTCAAGAAGACGACCTGCAGCTGATTTGCGAGGGGCACGCTCAGAATCAACGCCATGAACACTGCCTGATTGATGTAGTCTGAGCATCCTGCGTATCATCCACGATGCGAACAACGGATACGCACAAAGAGTTTGTTCTGCGTGCCCTGCAGCGAGCCATTGCGCTTGAAAAAAGTGAACCCGATAAACAGACCGCCGACAATATTCAGCATCAACTTGGCCATCAAGTACGTTGGGCTCCTCCAATAATGTGCAAAGTTGCGCCCTAGCAGTGACCACACTTGATAGGCCCAGGGTGTGGCGAACGCGGAGCCGATGGTGGCAGACACAGCAGGCGTGTCCCGCCCGTGAGTGACAATACCGTCGATCTCATTGTCGAGGAGCGTGGACTCGAGTGATTCGATCCAGGTTTGATGCCAGTCTACCTTGCTGGCCGCTGTTGCACCAGCACCGATGACGTCAAGAATGAACTCGGCCCTGAGCAGCAAAAAGAGATACATTTGAGACGTGATGATCCTGGACGGCCCAAATACAAAACAAAAGAGAAAACGCACGGATTTTCTTCGGGACCGCACTGCCGCGAACCGTTCCCTTCGAAATACTGGATCAGCGTCGAAGCGCTGGGCCCGACATCGCCAAAATAGACAGTTTCGCCACCCGCGCGCAGCAAGAGCAGCCTATCAAAGACCTGGAAAAGCTCAGCGGAGGGCTGTATCAACCAACTTGTCAGCACGCATGTATACGTCCAAAAGGGTAATTTGGTTGCCCACCTGATGAATGCTACGCAAGAATCACGTTAGTGCTTCAGCTTCAAGGGTTTGCCGTGTGGCAAACGAGGAAAGTAAACGCACGTGCAAAGGATAGCTTGCCCGCTATCTGCCAGATCCCGTAGAAATGAGACAATAGCCCATGCACTCTGCGAATCCAACCCGGAAGTAGGTTCGTCCAGGAACAACAGCAGCTTTGGCTGAAAAAGAAGAAACGTCAGAAACTTCTAAAGCGGATCGAACAATCTAAGAGCACCTTCGCAGCCAGTTCTACACCGATAGTTGTTCTCTTTTTCATCTCGACGCCAAGTGAACCAACGATCGCATCTCTATAAGCCTCAAGCCCACACATTCGCAAGCACCTGTCGACGCTACGACCAACCTCAGAATTTCAACGTCGCGGGAAACAAAAAAACTCACTAGGCTTCTTTCTCGGACGTTGGAACGCTGAAAGGCTGCCTCAGCTTTGCTGAGAACAGCAAAGCTTCTCTGACTGTCATTGTCTCAAGGTGCGTGTCCGTCTGCTGGCAATAACCACTGGCGAAACAAAACAGAAATATTGTCTAGCGAGTCATCCACGAGATGCGCAGGAACTCACGTCTGAGCTTGGAAATCGGGCGGCAGAGGGTGTCCGTTCACGAGACGAGTCCCCAAGACGACGCCCATCTCGGTGCGCTCTGCTAGCACGTTCAACAACGTTGTCTGACCACAAAGAGTAAAAGAAATGTTAGCCTCCAATAGCCTCCAACACATGATCAGAAATGCCGCGTTGCACGCTACACACCTTTCCGGCGCCGGATTCGCCCATCAGCGCCGTCAACTTTCCCGGAGCGACATACCCAGAGACGTCATTGAGTAGTCGCCGGCCCGCGACCTCATAATTCACGTGCTGCCATGTGAACGTGTTCCTCATCTTGGGTTGCTCCTCCATCGCTTCGAGGGTTTCCTCCTTGTTCTCCTTTGCGGCATCCACATCCGAGTTCGTCGAACTCGGAACCCGCGCCTTCTCTTCGTCCGAAGTTGTATTAGGGGATGCTTCGCCCTGAACGGCAGAGACCCTCGAACCTCGCTTGAACAGCGTGATGGACGTCGCACCGGCCAAACTGGTGTTAAACTCGGTAAAGACGAGGAGCAGAAATATGAAGAAGACACCAAATGCGATCACGATGCCAAAGTTCTGATACGACGTAGGGTCAGCGGGAGAGGATCATAATTGAATAGTGCCCTTACCCTCCATAGATGGCTATACAAATATCCAAAAGAGAGGGACACGAAACTGTTCCCATCGACATACGGATTCCCTGCCTCAGAGCCTACCGTCGTGCACGCCTTGTTGCTGTCAGGAAACGAGCCGTACGACGGACCGCTCGGAACCAGGTTCCCGCAAAACCCGTTGATCGTGTGGAACTCGTTCACCATAAGGGATTCAAACGAATATCTGAGCGGCTAGTAGTATTCTGACTTGAGCCTATGTGTATGCGAGGGGAAAATGCAGAACTTGCGTTAATGTATGTGATCCACCGCAGAGCGCCAATCATGGCCGGCTGTGGTATGATGTACCCGGCTGTTTTGAGCGCATATAAGCATACTTGGACCATGCCAGCCAGGATGAAACACTCACTGTACAGCGATATGATGAGTATCAGTATCCCAGCGAATGCTTGAGCTGGTGCTTCTGACTTGAACGCTGCCGCTAGACTGCGAAACATGGCTTTACCTAGGAGCGCAGTGACAAACTCAAACAGGAAGAATATACTATTGCAGAAATCCAAACCTGAGTATAGAAACAGGGAAGATTGAAATTACGCACAAGAATTGTCCCGCAGTGCGTTGAAGACCGACCAAGAAGTATAGGACGATAGAATACAACAATATGATGATGAACGTGACCGGCATATCGACTAAGGTTAGTGCGATTGCTTCGACGAACGGGTGGTACATGGCTGCCTTGTGGTGTCGCTGAACGATCGGCCGCAAGGCGAAAAGGGAGGGTATCTCTGACATGGAAAAGAGCGCAGGCAGGAATACGGCACTGCGCATATAATCAGACGATGAGAATGAGAGTATGGGTAGAGACTCACAAGAATAGAATTCCGCCACGAGAGTAAAATGCCGTGGTATTGGTCGACAATTGAAGGAACGTCGTCCCAAGGATAATGGCCTGCAGGATAAATACGCTGGAGCCTTGTTAGCCAAAAGGCCCAAAAGGCCTCGAATGACGTCCCTCACCATGCATTTATGACGGGAACTGAGATAGCACCGGCCTGGATCTGAACTCTCCGGCCCATCACGCTCCGGATTTGCATAGGGATGGAAATCGTATACGGGCTCTTCTCCTGCAAATGTCTCGCCTGCTCGGCTTTTGCGCTTTCCTGGTATGCAGAAATGAGGTGCTCCTTCCCCACGTATTGCTCTCGAAAAGACGCCATGTCCTCCAGGTTTGCCTTCATGATCGTTGATTTGCGGTAATATTCCTCGAACTCTTCCGCTGTAGAAGGAACACCTTGCAAACCCTCCCGGACTTGACGGCCGTTCGGATCCGTCACAGCAACCAAAAAGTCGGATGTAGTTTGCCGGTTCGCCGGTTCGTATCCCATGTCAATGAAATACTGCCTTGCCTCCTTTGCCGGACCAAAGTAGACCATCCGACCTTCGTAAATCAGGCAAACCTTGTCGAACATCTCGTAGAGCGATTCTCCTGCTTGATAGATCGAGACGACGGTGGCCACCCTGACAATGTTCGCTGCGATCCGCAAAGCATGTACATATTCAACAGCGGTGGACGCGTCGAGACCCCGTGTTGAACTAGAAAGAAAGAAATATGCATGTTATGAACGACAGACGTCACGTGCAGGGTGAGAAACGGGCCAGACGCACTTGTCCCAACAGGCCAACAAACTCCTCGTTGCCAGCGTTTCGCTTATAGAAACGCGTTTCTTCTCTCCACCAGAGACTCCACGCAATGCGGCGTCTCCAACAGGCGTGTTTCTGACGTTTCGCAGACCAAACAAGGTCATCAAAATGTCCGTAACTTGCATCCAAAACTGCTTGCGAGTCAGCCCTTGAATACGCGCTCGAGGAGTGCGTGTCTTGGCAGCAAAACCGATAGTCTGTTCGACCGTTAGGGTCGGAAAATGCACATCGTCCTCTGGGCAATACTGGACATCCCCACGATAGTGGCGGCGAATGTCGTCTGGGGAGAACGAATTGTAGCAAACCTCCCCTTCAACGGCATGGAATTCGTCGCGCTGATTGGCCAGTACTTTGAGGAAGGTGGTACACCCCGATCCCGGTCGACCGAGAACGACTAATGAGACAGTCAGCACTCGGGCTGCGTTGCATGACGCAGAACCATACGAAGCATCTCCCCAGAACGAACGACACCTTGAAAACCACTGATAATGTCTCGCAAACGCGGATGTCGGAGGTTCTGCACAGCTTTTAATAGGTTCATCGGATTTAGCCCCGATCCGAGCGTAGATTGTATTGACGAAGTGGCACCATTCCCAACCACGCGAAGCTGATTGAACAACACCCCAAGCTCGCGTGATGTGATGTCCGCCTCACCACGACTACAAACTAGAGTAAGTTCAGGGTGAAAGCTCATTGGACTGCGCATATCACCTGTTAATCATATCCCGTAGAACTGCCTCAAAGTCGAAGGCCTCGTCAGCCACCTCAGTATCCTGAGACCTCTGATCAACGGGAACCTCCGCTGGAAGAATCTGCATTCGCTCGCTCGGAGACGTGGGTATCCTGCTCAATGTGTGGCGCAGGGCTCCGACCCCTTGCGGGTCGAAATAGTCCACATTGACGTTAGAAACGCAAGACGTCGCGCGAGGCTGGTCGTATGCTCGACCTTGCTGAGCCTCTCTTTGATTTGGAAGACTTGCATGAGCGGTGGCAGGGTCCGAAAGGTTGAGAACCGCGTGGAGATGGTCCGTATTTCCCAAGTCCTCTAGCGCTGCTTGTACGGATTCGGGCATGCGGGCTGGTTGACCGCCGGACTGTGTCTCATCGCCTTGTAACATGACGCGGAGGTGAGAGCTAGATGAAAAGCTTTACCGAAAACATTATAAAGGGGTCTTGCAAAGTCTTTCTGACAAATGATCGATCATATTGCAGGCTGACCTCTTCAAGGGGGCTGACTGAGAAGATTAGTCATACGTAAGCATATGTTTGTCACCCGGAAACTTCGGACACCGCGTTTGCGATGCTAAGTGACGCCCTGCTCGGCTTGTTTTTTAATCGACGATTGAGTAGATAGTGACAAGAGATCAAGGAGACAGATAACGCGAGTCCAATGGTATCTGAACTACGAGATAAAAACTGAAAGAAATCAACGTTTGAAGGAAGCACGACTCACAAGGCCAAGGACTTACTCGAATCAGTTTCGATGCTACGATGACAAGGTCGTATGTGCCCGAACGGGCGCAACGAGATCAACGAGAACCGACGCTTCATGGCACTTCCCAACTCTTTTAATGTTCGCCAAATCCTTCCCTAAGCATACCAGCAGGCTTTAACGACTCGAATGATGATAAATGAACAGTGTTCCTCACGCCGAGATTCGTCGATGGGTATAGCGAACCTTCGTCAGAGAAAAACGCGTTTGTTGAAGTAACATGGCCGTTCATGCCTTCCGTTACCCCACTCTGAGACAGTCGCAATGCAGAGTCAGTGGAAAACCTCTGATAAACACTATCCTCAGAACCGGGTCGGTTGACTCAAAGCTGAAGGTGGTGATTTACTCACAGGCACGAAGCTTCGAAAATGTTGGGGGTAACTTGAAGGAGCCCTGGAATTTGAAACCGAATGGGTGTTTCTACTGTAATGGTCCTCCTGGTCATTTGGTAGTGCATAGTCGTCAGCATGAGAAAGGTGCTAGGAGGCTCTGGAGGGTAACTTACCCCATTAGCAGCGTACATGTAGTTCGACGATGCGCCATAGGGATGGGGGATCATCCTGAAGCACAGAACATGGGCGCCGAAGAACAAAACCTGGTCCTGATAAGGTTTTGCCAGGAAACAACCCAAGACTTCGGATATACAGTTGACCAGCAAATTTCCCGGAGAGTGGGCTTAGAGTCACTGGTAGGGCAGGGAGACCGTAGTGCGATGCAAGGCAGCGAAACTGCAGTAACGACAGGCGTGGGTAAGGGAGTGATGGTAGAAGTTGATGCCAGGGCCCCGTCTTCCCGGATGCATGATGCGCCGTGGCCACAGCACAAGCTACTAGTCCCATCAAAGGATGTTTCACAGCCAATTGAGTTTGGGTAGGCTGGCAACGGATAACAGTATACATATGGGCGCAATTTGGATAGCCGATAATTTTTTGACGTATGTAAACGGCAAAGAGCAACTGTTTCAGCAGCTTCCACATGTTTAAATCAGCTTCCACAAGGACTGTTGTCGAAAAGTACTATGTAAAAGACTTCGCTTCTAACTGTCACGCCAGCATCGGAATGGCAGGAACAACAAACCAGAATGTGCCGGCACGACACTCAACTCAAGCTTAGCATGCCACATTCTCATGAAACCATTAAATTCGCCAGTATCGCCACTTGTCACTGTCCTGGGGAAGCCACCTGCCGGCTGATATCGTCAACGAACTGAGATCAGACATTGGAACAACTTGCTAGTAGGAATGAACGCTAATGGCTTGAATGATCTCAGCCTCAAGCGACAAGTGCATACCATCCACAGCGAGCGAAGTTGCTAGAATTAAATATATATACCCTTGATCGATTGCTCATTCAGTACTTGGAGCTGGCACTAGGATCACGGTCCACAGACATTTCAGCTGCCACCTGAGCCACTTCCGCACCTTGATAGAAATACATTCATGTTTCTCATCCATCAACGAGAATGTCACCAACGGCAATATCTAACTCTCCATTTTAGCGTGCGTGGCAAGGGTCAGGTAAAACCCTGTTCGTACGAGATTGTACTCTCGGCTCGGTTGGGGAGTGCTGCCGTCGACGAGTTGTAGAACGCCTTTTTCATCAGAAAGGATAGAAAAAAGGAGCAACCGATCAGCATACGATGGGGAACTAGAGTGAAGTACGACTACCGACGTAAGAGAAAGGCTTAACCTACCTTGTTGATGATCAAATGCGGTTCTTCCACAACATATTGCAAGCCTCACCGTCCGAGTCAGGGATTCCGATAAACAAAAAAAAATATAGAGTCGGGGAGAACGGAAGGGTGACTCACTTGGCTGCTGAGCGCTGCGTGGCAGGTGCTGCAGATGCCATAGAGATTAGTGTTTTACACCGTCTGGCAATTGTCCAGTGGAGACTCTAACGCAGGATCCACGACCGAGATAGCGTTCTGTAACGTTCTGTAATCGTGCGCGTGGGCCGGGTATGAATGGCAACGTCGTTCACGTCGACCCGATGTGTTTGAAGTGCTCTTGCAGCTCGTCAAAGTCGTGCACGTCACATATAATTAGGTAGGCCTATATGTGCTTGAAAGGGAGAGAAGATATGATATTGAAGCTGGGCCGGTCTAGCGACAACGCGCCACCTGAACAATTCAACGTTTCGGAGCTCCTGCTAGATCTTCTTTCCTACATCCTTCTATTCCAAGACAAAAGAAAAGGGAGGGCATGGTGGGTGGGTGAGTGATATGGAGAAAGCCTGTGTAAGTTAGTGGTCAAAGCGAGACGGTTGACTGACGAGTCCGGCCAAGACCAGCCTTGTCCCACGGCGCGACTCTCGACATATGACTGTGGACGAAAGACAATTGATTGAGGAGCGCAAAAGAACCATGTATGCGGCACAACAACGATAGAGGTCACTGACAGGCAGGAGTAACGGGGATCCAGGCATGGAGACCGGCGTGAGCAAGTCACGGTGGCAGAAAAACGAACGCCGCGCGATTCTTCTTTCAGTCCGGTATTCACGCACGTCCTTGAATATATTTCTCGCTGTACCTCATGATCATGAAGGATACTAGAAAGGAAGTCGGGAAGCAATCCCGAGTCACATCTGGAAACTTCTCTGTAAGTCCAGATCCATCCTCCAACAACTAGGCTGACAATGAACAGAATCATGGCATGGTATAGGACTATTGACCGACGATGGCTAGAGGAGATCTTTCATTCTCCTTACATTGCGATCGTATCCGACATCGACATATACGTGGAGTATTTGTGGACCAGACGGAATGGGAACGAGGGCCAGGAGCGTTTGATGACTAGAATTTGGACGTTGTAAGTACCAGTATCAACAGCGGTGCCCCACCTGATGACATGGACATGTAGCAACTTGCAATCGGCGAGTCAACTTACTTATCAGTACCATCCCGTGCCGACTCAGTCGACGTCCTGATCATCCAAGTAACACTGCAGGAAACCTCGATCGACTGGTGTAGCGCTTAGCTCAGAAAGTATTGTATGCGGACTTGGGAAACACCCTGGACATACGGACATTTCATCTTCCCCGACGTCTTTCCTTTGTTCCGACTTTCCCTTTTCCTCTTTTCCCTTGGCCTCGACTCCCTCCTTCCACCCTCAACGCCGCACGCCGCCCCCGACCTCCATCGCTCTTGCCGGCTTCGTCGTTCTGTGTGCCTGCGCCATGTCATCGTTGCCATATTTTCATTTCTTGTCGTCTTCGTGGGCCGTGGAACCGTCAGTGTCCTCCTCGTCCGGTACTTTCTGCTTCCCTTTGCGACTCTCGTTCGACTCGAGCGGCAGGAGCTAAGAAAGTGGGGAAAGGGGAACGAAATTAACAAACAGACAGAACAGGCGGACACGAGACAACATCACATGGTCGAGTCTGTGGTCACAGCTACCTCTTTCCCATTCCATGTATCGTGCTTCAGCAGAACTTCCATATTTCATTTGGTCTCTCAAGTACTCCACAACCGGTCGCTCCGACAAGAGCACCTCCTGCCGCTCGACCAGGTATTTCAGCGCTTCGAGAACCTCGGGGCAGTCTTCCAAGAACGGATACGTCTCCGGGGAGAACCCGCAAGCCCGAATGCGAAGACACAATTCCGACGTTGTTCGCGCAGAAGACTCGGTAGGGAATGTTACTTCCACTTCAGGTGAATCGAGGCCGAGGTCGGCTAAGATTGCAATATAAGGAAGAGGCTTCGAGGAGCTCTGATCTGTGCCACCGATCGTCGGATCAGTCCTCTTGATGTTTCTCAGCACATCGGATTGCTTGTTGGCGCGAGCCCGGTCAGATACCTGATAAGAATTTGGGACATGCAGTCCGAAACACTCTGTCTGGGACGCAGTTGGGGACTGGCGTGATAGCGCCGCTATGCACTAGATCGTTACAAACAGCCTTGGCCTAGGGTGAAAATATATAGCGGCCGGGGCCCGCCAAACTGCTTGATAATGAGTAGGAAATTGTACTCGAGGATTGAGATGATATCAAGGGGTATGGACATGAACAGCGACAAAAGGCGTTGACAAGGCATTACAGACGGGCCACCTGATGTGGGATAAATTATACTAGAAAGATGAGAGAAACGAGTCGAAACATCGCGATCGAGGGGGAACATAACTTATCGGACCATCAAATCATACGCTCCTCCTCCACAACCAATTACTTAAGAATCACAAATCCGTCGCTAATCTCCCAATAGGCTCAAGTTGCATTTCTTCGTCGCCCTCGTCGCCCGGACCGCTCCTACCCCCTGCGAATACGATCGCAGAGACAGAGGTATCGCGTCCAGCAATGTTTCTGACACGCGAAGAGATCCCAAACCCACTGTCTATCCCGTCACAGTAACGGATGATATCCTTGGCATACAACTCCCGAATGCTGAGCACGAACCGAGGCATGACGGGGAACGTGGTTGCGACCCAGAAGAGAAAACAGATGAGATCCCAGACAGGGAGTAAAGAGTCACCACTTGCGTTCTCTATCGCGGATGGGATATTTTGGAGTAAATTCCTGTGTTGCGGAGAAAAACAAGTTTATGTGGGCACACATTGACCGTGAAGTAACGACAAAAATATATGAACGACATACAATAAGACGTAAAAGACGCCCTCCCTGACGATCAAGGACATATACCGATTGAGATGCCACTGCTTCGTCGCCTTGTATATCGCAGTTGATTCCTGAATGGTCGGGATGAGAGCAAGAACCAGTAACAGGAAATCGAAGAGCGTCGGGTAGATGACCATATATTTGAAGTAAGGCCCCATTACAGTATACACTTCGGTGCAAATCGAGTAATCGAGTACTTGGATGGTTGAGACTGAAGGAAAGGCAACAAGGAGAAAGATATGTTCATATTTTGTTTTCCAAATAGATGGACCCATACCTGTAGCATCGGTAGATGGATTGTCAAAGACAGCACCGATAACAATTTGGAGAATAACCTGGATTGTATAACCAAGCAATAAGATGCCGAGGATTGTCTTTGACCGATTCCACATAGCATAAACACGCAGAACCATGAATACTGTCATTGAAGCCGAAATATAACATGGGGTGACAATGTGACTGAGACCCAACAACTCACGATCAGAA
>JBBPOS010000684.1:0-13089 GCA_038091575.1 Leccinum subgranulosum
TCTCGTAATTTTCCAGGCCACTAAAGATCTTCCTAACACAAAAAAGGCTGAGCAGAGTAGATACAACTGATCATTCTACGTACTCCCTGACTGATATACCGTGAGATGTGATGGCGTTGAAATTAACAGTTTTGTTGGAATTCAGAAAGGGAGACTCGTGCCTGACGAGTGGTATGGCTGTGCCACCACCCGCCATCCGGTTCGGTACAGGATTTGCAATGGTCAGAGAAACCTGGCTGTTGCTGACTGCAAATATGGTTATCGTAATGAATCGCATTGTAGAGGAGTGGGAAGGGGCGGCGAAACGTACACCCACGTACCTTTAATAATAATGAGAAGCCAACAATCACACTATCTACGGGCATCGGTGATAGGAACAAATCGCATCATGGATAAGTAAAACTGATGATGTGAATGAATCAACACTCTGTCATCTGAGCAGGCAAAAACTTAGCGGCGCAAAATGGAACTTGATTCAAGACTTATCCACAGTGCACATGAACCCATAAGTCAAGTCGGGGGACAAGCTTGTACTTGCTTACACCACGAACATTGGCATGAGAACAAGGCCGCTAAATTGGGTACCGATGCGCCACTGACGAAAAGTTTCGCATGGATTGCATACGGGGGTCTGCGCAATGCAGTAGACACCTCCAACTTGAACCCGTACAACTCGTCAAAGTGCTTGAAGACGAGTGGAAAAACGTGATGTGCATTGCCTGATAGACTCGGAAGGACCAAATCTTTCAACGTATGAAGAATATAATGTTGAGGCGAATGATCTTTAAGTTGAATGATATCATTGATATTATTGATATGTGATCGGGAATCGAAGAATTAAGTCAGCAGTGCTGCAATGAGAACAGATTTGTTCTGTTTCCGTTTTATTTTCATCAACTTTAAGTTATAAGAGTCAGGATGGCGGACTGAGGCGGATGGATTGAACAATGAACAGGCTAGCGGCTTGGACTTCCGAGTCGTTTACATGTTTGTCTTTATTTGGCGCAATAATCCCGTGAGCTAATCTACAAATTTAGTAAGAAATTCGCGCGCGTCCCTTTGCTGCTGAGCACTTGTCCGAAGTCTATTCACTCCGGCCTCGCGCGTTCCTTACTCAGCCGCAGTGCGGCACGATCTTGATCCGATGCGGCCAGCCTCACCGAACGATCGAAAAGAATATTGCTCACTCATTCGCAACGTTGACGACGCGACGACGCCACACCGCAACAACACACACCTCATCCGCAACGATGACAACACGTGCACACGCGCTCCCGACTTGACTCGTCGATGATGACAACCCGTAGACGCAACGACGACACACAACAACAATGGCGAACGGCGCGACCACGACGAATGCGATGACATTACGGTGCGTCAGTTCCCGCCTCTCCCTCTCCCTCTCCCTCTCCCTCTCCCCACCCCACTGTGTCAGGCCTTGTCCTCACCGCCAGCGCATGTCCCCTCGACGCGACGACGACGACCCAATGACCCAAGGGCATGAAAAACAACGACAATGCCCCCCCTCATCCGAAACGATAACGGTGCACGCACGCTCCCCCAGGGTCCACGCACAACGTCGACGACGACGTGTTCCCCATTCCGGCATCAATGACGGCGTGTGGCGACTGCCGCGCACTCTCGTTCCGCCGAGAGTGCACGACGGTCACCACACGCCATTGTCCCCTTTGCCTCCGCTCGCTCAGCTACCTGCCCTTGAGTATGACGACTAGCGCCGTGGGTACGGGTATCGCTGCGGGTCACAAGGTTCCCTAGCATCGCCGCTGACGTGACGATGACGATGCAACGGCATACCACGATTCAAAGACGACGACGACGGCGACTGTCAGTATAGTCGCTTTTGCACGCCAAGTGCATGACGACAGGAGGTAGATGGGGACGAGCATGGGGCAACTTGAAGGACACGGTGGGGCGAAGGAGGGCGACACAGGAGGGGACGCGAGGACGAGGACGATGGTGGCAGCAACAGCAAAAACAGGTGCGGCGTACAGGAGCGACTGTACAACGTGCACAACCGTGCACATTGTGTGGCAGCTTCTGCATGCTGAGGCGAGAGAGCGGGGGTGGTGACAGGACTGCTATTCAAAGTCGTGATCGGGGTGCTTTCGCACAGCGTCCGCGATCAACGAACGGTCGTCTACAAACGTTCGTGCTTAGGGTGTCGCCGACATTGCAGATCGCGTGGCCAGGAAGAGGCTGTGCATTTATTGTCGTACATATGTGAGTATCTCCCAGCAGAAACCGTTGCTTCCAACAAAGCATACCTTGACATAAAACCACTCAGATTGGCCAGGAGGTATGACCTGCAATCCGCCGAGCCTGTTATGTAAAAAGGACTGAAGAAATGTCGACGAATGGATAATGATCAAAAGCAATTTGGGCTCACCAAAGAACCAAAGTCAGTGTGTTCGCACAACTTTGGCTTGTTCTGCAACCCAGTCACCTGTTCGGTTGAATCCTGATCAAGTGAATTGCGCTGAAGCTGAGTTCCTCATCCGAGTGCAGTCGCTGGAGCGTGCCCTCAGGCAAACCCAGCCTGTTGTTGAAGATGCGAATGATTGTGTTATTGACTTACAGCGACTTGCGGACGAACGGACGCAAGACACTCGACATCGCAGCTATCGACGGAGCTGGGTATGTTTGGTGCACGACCTCCGGAGGTGCCAGCGCATCGTCCTTCGAGACATCGAAGGACTCTGCGGAGCCCGGATTACTAACTCCCTGCGTTAGGCAAACAACACGGATGCGAGAATGCAGACACGATAGGACCCACCCGGTAGTATCCGCCCATCCGTGCCAGCTTTCCTATATGTGAAACGAGTGGGTGGGTTGGTCACCGACGGTCAGCGCTTAGCGTGAATGACGATATATAAACCCAAACTACGGTCCGTTGTCTTTAACCTCATCTTCTCTTCCAGGGGGAGGGCCATGAATTCGGCGTCGACGTCGATCAAGCCGTCGGCTTCCTTATCAGCAACATGGTTCTTGTGGCTAAGAAAATGATGATCAAGACGTCGTAGGTAGTTTCGCTACTTACTACCAGAACCCAACGGATGTCGCAGCCTTCCAGAGACGGTCAATCTGGGAGGCGTCGCCGGCTTTGAGAAGGTCAAAGTCAATGACCAACAGTGGGTGGGACCCGGTGGGTGGGTATGGACGTTGTTCGGGGAAGGCGGTAAAGTTGTTCCAGGCATCGTTTCAAGTTCAAAAAGACTTTTTTGATGATGGATTTTAGCGTCGGAGACAACAGCCTCAACGTCTCTTTTATAGATATGGCTCACCTGAGGCACTGCTACTGGGGGGGGACCCGAAGATAGAGAGCGTCCGAAGGGTCGCACAAGGCTCGGCAGCTCGATCGAGCGTAGACCGTTGCGCCTTGAATTCGTCACTTAAGTACTCAATGTAGCCAATAATCGTTGTGCAATATCAAGGGGCATGTATAAGTATACTGACAAGCGGTTGCTGAGGAATCAGATACCATAATGTCAACGCCGGATATTTCTGTCCTCATCAGACGACCCCCAGCATGCCCCATACCGCCTTTCCTATCCTGCATACGCCGTCGCAAGCAAGCCCGTCAGGGTGATGTCTTCAGGTATTCCCGCCGCAGGCGAACGACTGCCGTTGGCAAGCGCCTCGCTGAGTACCCCGACGCGTGCGTTTATGATCATCGACATGATCGAGGGTGTGAATTCGGGGTGTCCTTGGAACGTGAGCACATGTATGGATATCAATGGGACGTTGGGCGCCATGATTTGGTTGGTGGTGACGTCAGTCGAGCTGAAGATGTGTACGTTGAGTGGTAACTTGGGGACGTGGTCCCTGCGCATCTGTTAGATGTCCTGCGGGTCGGATGAGCGAGGTAGATAGATCTAAGCAACAGGTCGCACGAGCTGATCTGTGTGGGCTTTGCTGGGTGAGCTGGACGGCCGTCACGGCGACTTCATATCGGCCATTGGTTAGCACGCAAGACCCGTCGAGAGCTCTAGCGATAACCTGGTGGCCGAAGCAGACGCCTTCCAGATCATCATGAGCATGAGAGAGTGTATGTGTGTGTTGATATGAGTGGGAGACGTTTGGGAACGAGGCAGCGAGTGCGTTCATTTACCAAACACTTTCATGGACGGTTTGTCTGTGACGATTGCGCCAGACGTAGGCGACGAGGTTGTTGACCCACTCGACGTCCTCGTTGGCGCTCCCGGCTGCGTGACGGTGGGTGAGATCGGGGTCGGAAAAAAGACATGGAGCCGTACGAGCTTCGGTGATGAGCATGCCGTCGTAGTGGGCTATCTGGTGGGTATTTCATGTCCTTGAAGACGTCGTACGCATCGAGTGTGAACGTGCGACGGGCACCCGAGTTGGTCCGTGCGAGCGACGAGGACAAGAGCCGCGTGAATATCTGTACGTAGTCGCCGTGGACGGCCTTGACTTTGTGCGGGGGCTCGGCGAGGCAGACGTCGACGGGCACAGTGATAGCGATGCTTGTTTTGGGGCAACTTCACATTTGTCATTATGTAATGAGTTACAGCCCGTTGCAGAACGATGGAGCGGTCCGAAAATTTTCGATGTACAGTGGACTTTGAATGCACGTCTCCGACGGAAATGACTATCGTTGCTCACTTTCTCTTGTGAACGGTTGAACAACCACCTTCATGATCATCCAGCAGCATATCGTTACGCTGGACAAGAACCTTGCTGCACACCCGCATGAGAAGCCACGTCACCAAGCTCGTCCTTTCCCCATGCCGCTGGTAGATCCACCTTCCGACTCGGAGAAATACGAATTGATGTGGGCTTCATCATATCTATGCTTATCTTGTACGCGGCACGGCTCGTTCCGCTCACTGGCTAGAGTACATGGTGTCGTATGTGTCTTAATCTGAAACCTGTACATTTCAATGTGCAACATAGGGTGAACTGCCGGATGTCTTCGAGAGAAATCAATCATGAAAATAATACTTACCATGACATTGAGAGAATGTAAGACGCGACATTCGAACATCAACTCTGTGCTTGTTACAAGGCGTTGATCAGTGGATTCCACAACCCCCGTGAGCGAGCAAATTTGAGACCGTGTAAGGCTTCCTGTTACTTGGACATCTCGACAGCCATTTGGTTGACCATCGAGCGACGGCGATTGCAGCGCATGTAGAGACAACGCGGCGGCGACCGGCGCGACGAACTGCATGCCGAGATTGTGCCGAGAGCGTGCCGAGAGCTTCCCAGATCCAAACTCCGAAGGTCTCTAATTTTGGAGGCGCTCCATCGTTCTGCAACGGGCTGTGATGTTGTGTACCGCCGGTACGCGTTGTTAATGTTCAAACGTTCAAGCTCCAAGCTTCAAGTATGTACCAAGTAAACATAAATAGGCTGCAATGGGCGAAGACTTTGTTCGCTTCGGCCGGTTTTCTACCGAGTCTCATCGACTTTACTACCAGTAACGACCTGAAAGCGTCGCGATACTCAGTGGTGATATTCACTGTAAGTATCCATCTGCATTCGCAGAAAAGGTAGCTAATAGGCTATCAGGTATCCTGAAATCCATACCTCCAGCAGCCATTCGAGACATTGTCTTCTACTGAGAGACTGAGAGTCGTGCGCCCAAAGCTTCTATCACTGCCGTGGTTTGCCATCTGACTGGTCTTGCTAGCGGACACCGACAGCAATGGATTCGGCCCAAGAAACGCTCATTTCAATCGTATCGGTCTCACAACAAATTATCGACGCCTTGGTCCTGCGCGCACGCGATAGGAACGACAGGAATCTTGATCTATCACACAAGCAATTGGCAGGAGACCTACAAAAGATCGTCGCTGCGTCCCAGACCCTGCTCAGAGAAATAATTGAACATCCTTCTTCGGCACACCCTCCTGTCGACGATCGCCTGGAGATGTGGCTATCTAGCGGGGAGCCCAAGACATGTTTGGATGTGTTGCAAGAAATGGAAACATTGATCAAGTCAAGTTCGAGTGGCGGCGCGTCGACGCTACTCAATTTTTTTCTCTCAGCACCTGTTGAGGACAAATTTGAGCAGGCTGTTCGGATTTTCAAGAAAAACAGATTTTGCTTCTATTTCTTGCTGAACACAAATGTCTGGTGAGAGTTTTGGAATGTTCCAGTGACTCATCTGCATTCATTGGTCCTAATGCGTATCCACAGGGACCGCGAAACTGCTACAATGGGTCGACCAAAAGGGCATTCGATCAATACCCAAAGTATCAGACAAGACCCCGTCGATCGGAACACAAATTCTGTCGGACGGATATGGAAAAAGATCTGGTCGGAAATAGATCGTGCGTTCGCCATCATACATACCCTAATTACATGCTGCGTGCTTGACAAGGTCATCGTGAGCAGCAACAGGGTTGAAGGAGATATTGGAATGGCTTGACGCGTGGGATTTCACAGAGAAGCACGAGGACACGCTCGAATTGCGACAACCAGATACATGCATATGGCTACCCGACACCGATGAATATAAAACATGGAGGTATGCCAACGATGGATTTTTGTGGTTGTATGGAAAACGTACGAATCTCATCATTCCAAACTTTGCTTTGGGCTAACAGTTTGCATGGCGTTAGCCGGGTCTGGGAAATCAGTCTTAGCGTATGTTTGCATCATATTGATTCAGAACCGGTATTCATTCTTGGGACAGCGCCTCTGTGATCGATGGTATCCAAAATATGATGGACGAAGGCGAACTGCTCGTGTTCTTCTATTGCGATTTCCGGAGTGAACGCTCAACTGTCGCTGCTGAGGTCATGCGTTCACTCCTCTCTCAGCTGTTTCAGGGACTTTGTGATCTTGGGGTTGATCCAGGAGACACTCTTGACGTTCTGGCTAAAGAAAAGAGACAAACGCATGCAATACTCGGTAAATCCAAACGACTCGCCGCCCTAGTGTCCCGTGTCGCGAAACAATATCCACGCCCACCCCTTGTTGTCGTGGATGCACTGGACGAGTGCAAACTTGAAGACATCGAGAACCTTTTAGGCTCTCTGTTGGATTTGAATGATGGTGGGGTGCGGCTTCTCGTGATCAGCCGACCCCTTCAGGTGATCAAATCTAGGTTTTCTGGGCTACCATGGCTTTCCTTGGAACAGATGTCGAGAGAGGTGTATGCGGACATCAGACTGCATGTTAGGAGGGAGGTTGATTCCCACAGCAGGCTTAGGGATGCAGGGGCTACACTAAAGGAAGAGATTATTCGGACGTTGTGCCGTAAAGCTGATGGAATGTGGGCACTCAAATGATCTTTCGCATCATTTGGCTGATTTTTTGTGTTGTGCAGGTTCCGTTGGATCGAATGCCAACTGAATACTCTCAAAAGATGTTTCACCACCTCGGAAATCCGGGAGGTACAGATTCTTCTCGCAGTCAGCAAAGAAGAACGGGGAGGTGTAATCGCAAAGCGCGCTCTTACGTGGATTGTCACTGCCCTTCAGCCATTAAGACTGTGTCAAATTCTCGAGGCGCTCTCGATTGACCTCGATCGGCGGACTCTGAACGCCGATTCCGCGCCTATACATGGAGGCGCACTACTAGATTCTTTAAGCAGCCTGGTGATACACTCTGAAGAAGGAGATGTTGTTAGGTTGTCTCATTTCAGTATGAAGGTACTAGTATGTGACTCCACCATTTCCGCCTTGCTAAACACCTCTGGATAGGAATACCTTGTAGGAAACGTCATTGAAGAAAATCCCACGTACCATATCGACCAAATGGAGACACCGCCTTGCATTGTGATCTTAAATCTGGGGATGAGGACGATTGCTTGGAGACTTCCAAGCTGCTTGTTCACTTGGGATGCCACCTGTCGCTCTGCAATTCAGCTGGAGAGACACCTCTCCACATTGCTGCAAGACGACACCACATTTCCGTGTTCAAATATTTACTGTCACAAGGGGTACCACTTCCATCCGATGTCCTGCTTTCTGCTGCGTCCTGGCCTCATGTCGAAGATGATGGCCTCTTGCCCGGGGTTGCTGCGAGGATGATACGTTTCCTTATCCGCGAAGGCGCCAATCCTTGCGTTGTCAATGACGAAGGGGATACACCACTCCATATCTTTTTGCGACACAAATTTGGTAAGGACGTGATACAGGAATGGAAGGTCGTCCAGATGCTGCTCGACGCTGGAACCAATCCTTATGCACGGAACCTGGACGGACAGACACCCGTTGACCTCGCTGAGATGCCGGGACCCTTCTTCGCAGAGAACTTCATGCGCCTGGTCAAGCAGGCAAAGGCGCCAATCGTACCACGACACAATTAGATATGTGCGTATACATTGACAGTTCTGAATCCATTGCTGACATGTCAACATTGCTTCAGCTTCAAGATTACTTCGCGTGTAGGACTACTAGATCTGATCAATCGATATTTCGTACCAAGAATGAAATGATGATCAAGACATCGTGGGTAGTTTCGCTACTTATAACCAGAACTTGACGGATGTCGCAACCTCCCATAGATGGTCAATCTCAGAGGTGTCGCCGGCTTTGAGAAGGTCAAAGTCGATGATCGTGCAAAGCCCTGTAAGGAAGTAAATAATCATCAATACAGCCTGTCCCCAAAATTGACTCATGGGTTCAATGATGTGTGAATGAGTGCAATTGAAGTTCAACTTGTCACGTTCCATTTTGCGGCGCGTCTTCAAGTTTCACCGCTCAGATGGCAAATGATTCATTCACATCATCAGTTTTTGATTTATCCGTGATACGAATTGTCCCTATCCATGATTCCCGTGGATATTGTGACTGTTGTCTTCTCATTATTAAAGGTAGTATGTGGATGCACGTTTTACGCCCAGCCCTTTCCACTCCTCTACTACAATGCGGTTCAATACGATAACCATGGTATTTGAAATCACAGGCAGCCTGGTTGCTCTGGCCATTGCAAATCCTGTACCAAACCGGATGGCGGGTGGTGGCATGGCCATACCACTCGTCAGGCACGAATCTCCCTTTCTGAATTCCAACAAAACCATCGATCTCGACGCAATCACATCTCACGGTATATCAGTCAGGGAGTACGTCGAATGAACCGTTATATCTGCTCTGCTCAGCCTTTTTTGTTAGGAAGATCTTTCGTGGCCTGGACAATTATGAGAGGAACACGGGGACGATGCATCCTTTCGCTGTGAAACGGAGCGAGTCAGAGCCCGAACTCGGAACGCGTGGCGTTGGTGTCCCGCTGACACCTACTAGTATCAGCAGTTATTTTTGGACGGGTGAGATTTCGATTGGCACTCCTCCCCAGACCTTGAAAGGTAAGATTTCCTTGTGTCATTCTGATGAATATTTCCACTGATCTACTTCACATGGTCAGTCATCATCGACACTGGTTCAGCGTAGGTACTTTCTTTTGGTTCATACAATTGCTTTGTTCAAATCAACGCAGTGATACGTGGGTGCTGGGTGTTGGATGTAGTGGGGTTGCTCGAGATCGCAACTTCTGGAATCCCCAGTCATCCAAATCTGCTAAAAAGTACTACTACTTCAAGTGGATGTCAATGTTTCAGCTTCAATATGGAGGTGGATGCATTGTCAACGGTGATCTATTTATTGATAATGTAACCATTGGTGGATTCACTGTATGTTTTGCATCGCTTGTGAGCTTGACCAAGGATTGAATTCTGACGCTAAGCTAGGCAAACCCTCAGATCTTTGGTTCTGCAACATCGTACAATGCTGCTCAGGGAGCAAACAATAGGGAATTCCCTGCAGATGGTTTACTTGGATTGGCTTACACATCCGTCTCGGAATTTGGTGCTTCTCCGCTATTTCGATCGCTTGTCGGACAAGGGAGGTTAATCAATCCGACCTTCTCATTGAAACTCTCTCCTTCTGGGGCCGAGATGTACGTCGGTGGAACAAACAGTCAGCTGTACAGTGGTGACATCACTTATACACACGTAACAGTTCCTGTGAGTTAAAATGGTAGATGTGCCAGAGGATGTTGTTGATATTGGCATTCATGTAGGGATTCTGGGAGGTGTCCATGGACGATGTTCGTGTTAATGGTGATAAAATTTTCGAAAATGTACCTGTTATGATTGACAGTGGTGCAAACCTCATCTTCGGAGATTGGGACCAGGTTGTAGCATTATACGGACACCTTGGCGGTACCTTCATGCCAGATCGTTCAGGCTTTGGTTACTATGCATGTGAGTTCCGATTACGTTTGGTACCTTCTTTTTATCGACAGCCTGCAGTACCCTGCAACTCTTTCCCAACACTTGGTCTCACCTTCGGTGGCAGGACGTTTGAAATCCCTCCCGAGGTGTTCAGACTCAAACCAACTTTCGAAGGTTCTACCTATTGTTTCGGCGCCATCATCGCCCAGAGTCGGAGCATACCTTTCCGTGAGATCCATTACTTTTCGCTTCCTGAACTCCCGTTTGCGGCGCTAGATGGACTCGTTCTGACTATATGGTCTAGCATGTTGGGTCATTGGGTTGCCTTTCCTGCAGGGCGTATATAGCGTGTTCGATTACGGTACTTCCCGTGTCGGGTTTGCGGACCTCGTTTGAATCATTACTCGGACCCCGGTTGTGGGTTTGAGAGTCTATTGAACAGGGATTTCATAGTAAAATCATCGGATGGGTTGAAGCTGCACTGAGGAGCTCAATACTTGCCATGAGCAAAGTCGTCAATTTTACGTCGATATTAGAATATTTGTATTTTCTTTTTGAGATTGACAGGTTTGTTCGTCGTCTACATCTCGTCACTGTCCGCTGGAAGTCGTCTGGCGCTTATCTCCACATCTTTTCATCACTGCTTTGGACGGGCCGCATCTGTGGAATATCAAGATAATTCATGCAATTTCTAGACGAACGTACACGAACCAATCTCTTTGGGTACCACCGCCGTGAAGGCCAACTTGCCGGGGATAAGAACCACGCGTTGTACTTTGGCTCGGTCACAGTGTCGTGTCAGCGTTTGATTGTAGTCCATCGGCAATTGGGCATCAACTTGAATTCATGCTGGGAAAACATCTGTGAGCTGAAAATTGGTCATTGACTAGTCAGTGACCACAAAACCGTCGCTTACCAAAACCTACGTCTGTGACCAAATTACGTACCACGTTGTCCATAGAAACAATATGAGCTGGCGTGATGCCATTACGAATTTACGAGATGGGCTGTGTATGCTGTGAAATCACGCACTGATAAGATGTTGATTAGCACAGTTGGATCGGGATCAACCACGACATATATATTCCAACAAACAAAGAGCGAGAACGCCGAGAAGTAGTTAGTAGTGACTAGTACAAATCAAAACCACGTAGAAAAAAATTCCAACAAACAAACACCGAGAAGTAGTAAGGCTATCAATCAAAACTGCGTAGACTCGGAAGAAAGATTTGACTCGAAAGTGAAAACCGAACCACTGGCACTACTAGACGGACCCGGCTGGCTTGCGAAGAGAGCAGACGAGGATGTGCTGGGTATGCTCTCGTATTGCTCGATATCATCCAATTGGGGGATGAAAATCTTCGGTGGTTGTTTCTGGGGTGACTTGGGAATGGAGCCCTGCTTATTCATTCGTTTCCTATAGAAGAGCTGAGCAGACATGAATTATATCCTGTAAACGAGTCCTTACAACCCTTCTTGATGAAGCCAATCCATCCGTTCTGTGACGGCCTGACCCACACCGACTCGTTGGGTGATTTCCATGAGGGCTTCAAAGAATCTTTTAAAGTGAGGGGTGTAAACCTTGCCTTCGAAGGATATGGATGTCCCTCGGGTGCCTTCAACGTCACACGCCACACGATGAAGTGCACAAAGAATCTGCGAACGTTGTATTGGTGGCACGCGAAAGCAATCACAGTAAAGTTTAACTTACTGCGGTGGCGGATAACGCATACATTCGTAACGGTGTATGTTGGATGTTGTTCTTGGGCCACCGTATAATGGGGGAGTTATGGTGTGTGTACCAGAAATTTAAGTGAAATTCTTCAACGCTCTCATTGCCGAACCATCGGACAATTTTACCCTAGGAAGATGAACATCATGATGAGATTAGATTGGGGCTATGCTTATTTGACTTACATCGTGGTCGACCTCGTGCATGAAGTACATCCTGACCTTCGTGGAGTCTGTGATCCAGTCAACCTCACTTTCCTTCCACACCTGGAACCGCTCTTCATCAGCACGTACAGACTCGTCCTTCAGATTGGCGAACAAAATTTTCAATGCATATGGCTTTGCTTCCACTGCTGCAGATGAGCGAAGCAGTCTAATAGTTCTCTGAAGCTAAGATATGAAGTCAGGAGTGCCAGTAAATAATGCCCGTTGTGAATAATTTAGTACATACGTCATCTTCAATCTCTTTCGTGAGAATTAACTCTGAATCTCATATCAGTTATCGAAACAATCATCAATCATATGGAAAACGTTTAAATGTGTGCTTACCCACACCGTGGCCAGTGCATGCCTGACTCAGCACCTCTCGGAACTTCGGTTTCCAAATGGATCGGGACTTCTCAGCATGATGGGTGGCCGGCCATCCCATGTTGAGAACCATTTCACACATTGCAATCATCTGTGTGTCGTGCATGACATCATCTATGCGTGGATCTTTATCTTGTGCATTGAGGGCAGCTGATCCGGTAGACCGTGTGGTGTTATCTGAAATAAAAGAAGCGGAGCAAGAGATATGAGATGAGCTTTTCAACAATATACTACGTGCAGAATGTGCCTTGGAGTAAAGTCCATCGCCAAACATTCGGAGATGTTCTTGCGACCACTTTGCCTGAGTCCAGCTATTTCCGGTCTGAGTCTGATGTGACTCGAGTACATTAACCTCTTTCCCTGAGGCCTTCCAATAACACAGTGGTGAGCATGTAGTCAATGTCTCTGAGAAATTTTGACCTACCCTAATCATATCTGCAGCTGTCCTCAGCCGCTGCTGAGTAGTGGGGCTGATACTTGTCTGGGAAGGGAGGGTAGTGTTGAATCGGTAGTATTCAATTTACTTTATTACTTCCGATTCTAGACCGGTCCATTCTAGACCGAGAGTCTCTTTCTTATCTTATCATTATCTCTGATTAGATTAGAGA
>JBBPOS010000685.1:0-13080 GCA_038091575.1 Leccinum subgranulosum
ATGGAGCTGATGTCGATGAAGACCCGGATCGTGTTGTAGCGGACGAGGGAGAGGAGTTGGATGATGACGTATGGGAGCAAGAAGGATATGGGGCGCTTTGACCGGTGAAGCTCGTTATTGCTGACGCACATATGTATTCAATATAACACTATCGACACGAACACATACTAAGTATCTAGCTAGTTTTCCTTGACGGCTTCGCCACGTCCAAGTCATGATGCTGCAAAAAAAAGTTAGACTAAGCGGAAGTAGGTACTTGACTTAGGCCCATACACAAGCTTGATCATCGGATAGTCACTCTGCAGAGATTTATATGTCTAATAATGTAAGTAGTCTGTCGACAAGATACATAAAATATCTACAACATACGGACGGGATCTCATCAGACGAGCATCGCACGTCACGTGGGAAACCAGAGATTGAACTCCCACGATCTATCATTGGCTGTCACCTATATCGGGTAATGTCGCGTTTCTGCAATTTTTGTGATGCATTGCTTGGGTATTAGCTCAGGCTAGTCGTCCATCCTCATCTAGTACTTCCCAACCATCAACCTTGGCAGCTCGTCGACGTGTTTGCATGCCACCCCCTACCCCAGAATCCCATTTTCGTATCACCAAAACCCCATCTGCCAAAGCAGTTTCGTTCAACTCGCTAGTAACGGACTACGGCGCAGCACACTTTCGAGATGCGCTTGCTCGATACGTTGTCACATGTCGTGATCCCTCTCTGTCTAGTCATGCTGAAATAGAGAGACGGTCAGCACGGATCTATTTCCGCTTTTCGCCGTCTGTTCAGGTCTTTCACAAAATCAAATTCGAAATTGTAGATATATTGTCTTCGGAAGGCTCGAGCTGCCTAGATGTTGCCCATGTCAAGCCCGCTTCAAAAGACAAACGAAGCAAGACAGTACCTGGCCGTTTCGACACAGTCTTGGTTCGTAGCAGTGAAGACTTGCCATTGATCGGGGTGCATAGTAAGCTACATTTGTTTATCCATATGGCGATGCTAACACGCACTAGATTATCAAGTTGCCCAACTGCGCGTCATTTTCAAAATCCGTCAGAAAGACATGGCCATTCTGTTTCCGTCGACAGCTAAACAGCCCGCCAGTTACCTAGCCTATGTCGAATGGTTCACTCCATTTGGACAAATGAACCCAAATACACAACTATATCAGGTTTCTCGCTCAGTTCGGCAGGGACGACGCCTTGCGAGTGTGATTGATGTTGAGAAGATGTACCGCAGCTGTCATCTTTTTCCTAACTTTGGGCCAGCAGTTCCTCGTGAATGGAAAAGTAGTGACATTCTCGACCACGCATCTTCATTTTTTGTCAATCCATTTGTTGATCGAAATACCTATATGACGATAGTGTAGACTTTGCTAATTACTACTTGTATGATGACTCGCAAGGGACTGAACAGTTGAAATAGGTAGAAATATGTGCCACTATGAATGCTATCCATACCGTATGTAACACCTAGTAACGGTTATGAGGGGAGCTTTTTCCTGATGATCATGAAGGTCGAACATTGACACTCGTTTAGAACTTTCTTGATAATCTTAAAGACCATCTGCTCCAACGAATTCGTCGTCCAGGTGAATGGGACGGCGAGAGCATCGCTTTCACCGACGCCGAGCGAGATCGTGTCATCATCATACACAATGCAATGTATGAACACAAGAAGCTTTCGGTAAACTACACGTCCTACGACCTACGACGTGAGCAGGACGTCATCAATCCTCGTACTACGCGCGCGGACGTTATGGTACTTTCACATGAGACGGACGCGAACCGCCATCCGTATTGGTATGCCTGCGTACTCAAGGTTTTTCACGTCAACGTTCGAAATTATGGCGAGGATTCACATTCTCACGAAACCCAGCGCAAAGATCTGTAATTCGTTCGTTGGTTTGGCCGTAATCTAACGTTTTCTTCCATCTTCCGTGCTCGCCGTCTCCCTCGCGTCGGGTTTTTGATGGAGGATGACCCTGAGGCATTCGGTTTTTTGGACCCGGATGTAGTCATCCGTGGCGTCCACCTTGTCCCGACGTTTTCACTGGGACGGACCAGCGAATTGCTCGATGGTCGGTCAATCGCACGACGAGAAACGGACGGAGATGACGATTGGCGATCGTTTGAAGTCAATATGTGAGTTATATAACCCAATAAGTCATGGCTAACTAAAACTATTTTACTATCAGATTTGTCGATCGCGACATGTTTATGCGTTACCGGGGAGGTGGCATCGGACACACTATATCCCGGCATTGGGATGACTTGTTACAATCAGACGGTAGGAATTTTCAAGAGGGAAGGGGTGAAGAGAGCGATGCAGAAGGCGAAGACAACTGCAAGGAAGAAGACGGCGAGGGTGAAGGGCATGGAGACCGCGACGAAGATGGAGATGGACTCCGAGTCGGAGACGACGAGGGAGAGGAACTTGAAATCGAGGACGGCGAAGGAGACGAAGACGGAGACGGAGACGGAAATCAGGCAGAAGAGGGGAATGATGATATATATGAAAGCCGCTACGGCGCTCTTTGATGATGTTCATGTGCTGCCGTACCACTGCAATCGCGATTGAGCGGCGGGTCTGTGCTATCTTCAAGTTTGCGCACCCGTCCAACATCATTCGCCATCTCACTTGAAACTTGCGCGCTGGGTTGGTTCAAGACCTGCATATATTCAAATATCGACGGACAGAGAAATCATGCTAGGTATATATTAACATTGTCGTAGGACATGCTTTATCGATGAACGACGATAGACGTCTCCCGAGACTCGTCTCGTCGGTGGCGCGGCTCTCCAATCGGTATTGCCTTATCGGGTATCAGCGGAATTTGAACAATTTTGGATGTCCTCAAGCATCGTTTTTGCTCACACGTTTTTTTTTTGCAAGATCATTCGCGGGCCAAGTGGCATGGATGGTTCCGAAAGGAACATCACAACGCCGCATCCTTCCGCTGTGAAACGGGCCGGGTCCGCAGCCGGCCTTGTTTTGACACGATACATGGATAGAATATGGTATGGGACCATTTCGATCGGCCTCTAGTCGTCCCCTCAGTCCAGTTCAGCACCGGTTTTAGGTACGTGATTTCTGTGAGTACCATCCAATCTCTCATCATATTCGACCCAGCGATCTCGTTGTTCCAGCCTCAACCGGTGATGAGAACTGCAGAAGCCACGCTGACCTCTGGGATCCCACATCATCGTCCGACATCACCAACTTGGACCTCAATGAAAATTTTGCAATAGAACTTGCAGATGGTAGGATTATCAGTGATAAACAATACACGGACAATGTGACCATTGCTGGTTTTACCGTATGTTTCTACTGTTTGCGAACATCATCACTTCCGACCGATGAATAGTAGGCAGACATTCAGACCATCGGTGCCGCAACAACATATTTTTCAAATATGGCAGCATCTCATTTTTCTCCAGATGGTATATTGGGATTGGCTTTCCCCTCTTTCTCAGATTTTCATAGCCAGACCCCTCTGTTTCACATACTCTTCAAATGACGGAAATTTATCTCAATCAGTGTTCTCAGTCAAGCTCACCCCTTCCGGAGGCGAGCTGTATGTCGGTGGAATGAACGAGGCGCTTTACCTTCAGAGTACCCTCGTCCATATCCTTGTAACAGATCCGGTGAGCGCAAGCACCACTGAGGACGAGGACGCTGACTTTCAAATAGCTGTTTATATCAGCTACGATCAAGAGTTCATGTCTGCCAGAACATCATTTGGACGGGACAAAGTTACGATCGAGCAGACTCAAGTGATGGACTGCATCGCTGGGCCCGGCAGACGCGAATGAGATTCAACGCGACAGAGACGCAGTCCTTCTCTTAGAACGTGGTGATCATCCAACTCGGACCTTCTACTACAGCAGGCCCACATCATCTTGCGTCTATATATATCTAAGGCTCCAACCTTGCAACGTGTATCCCAGAGGATTAACCTTATATCCGCCCAGCACAATTAGGTGCGCCGTCTCGCGCTGTGGCATCGCTAATGATGCTTGCTTTGAGATATCACTGACACTGTGTTAGGCAAAGCTTGCAACGCTTTGCATGTCACCCACGGCGGCCCTCTCTCACACTTCTACTTCCTATGCTATAGCATCCATCAGCCCTTCCGCTCCGCGCACAAACAACCGTGTTCTGACTGCATCTTCCTTCCATATGCTCTTCACATTCTCCCCTGTTATGCTTCTAAACCATGAGGCTAGAATACGAGCTGGCTTTTCGACGACGAATTCGAAGACAAGGTAACTCGGTTCGCGGCGGCGTCGTGCCCGTCAGGGAGGACACAGACTGCCTCGCCACCCCACCCTGATCTGACCCCCTCCGCCCAGATGACGGTCCGCAGCAGTTCCACTATCAGCTCACCCCCCAGCTCAACTACTCCCCGCCAACCTCACCTCCCTCGCTCTCATTAAGCACACCCCGGATTTACTCTTCTCCACTCACTTCCAAGCTGCAAACCATCAACAGCAAGATGAGTATATATTAGTCGTCGTGACACTGGGTGACATACACCATCACGAGTTACAGTGCGCAGGTCGTGACTCTACAATCACTCTTGTGCAAAAACACTAGTATGTAGCTTGCGTATAGCGTATTATCTTATCGGCGTAAGCTGTGCGAATCCAATTCGTGGTGACTCGCTGTTGAAATCAAACACGGTATAGAACTGCTGGAGGAAGATGGTTCCGATTGACCATAATGCTAGTTGGGGTTACCAGTCAGCATGGGAAGAGGAAATGGTTGATCAGAAAGATCTCACTACTATACTGATTCACAGCCGCAATTCCGCTGAAGCAACTACGCGAGTGAATGTCAACCCGTCCCTTGTTGAGGACCTTGGCAGGCATGAAAAACGACCTTCCACCAATGGTGAAAGTCATGGAGGGAAAATAATGACATGGGACTACAGGGAGTCAATCAAAAGTACCAAATTCGATCGAAACTCACAGGTGTAGTAACTACTGCCCTTGAATGGCTTACCGCTAGCCGCCTGGTGCAGGGCCAAAACTCGCTGCGGATCCCCAATAATGAAGTGGGAACCAGTGTCAATGACGGCGGATACGTCTCTCAGAACTATGTATCCATTGACTTGAATATTATCTATCTTCAGCTCCCAGAGACCCTGAAAGGATAATGTAAGTATACATCCATACCGCCTGGCGTTTGCGCTCACCGGATTTGTCACAGGGGTATAGACGAGGGTGCGATGAATGTAAAGCGCCTCGTTCATTCCACCGACGTACAGCTCGCCTCCAGAAGAGCTAAGCTTGAGTGAAAATACTGGTTGAGACAGCTTTCCTTCATTGTAGAGTGTGTGAAACAGAGGGCTTTGGCCATGAAATAGTGACAAAGGCGGGAAAGCTAATCCCAATATACCATCTGGAGGAAACGCAAGTGCTCCCATATTTGAAGAGTATATTGTTGCGGCACCGATGGTCTGAATATCTGCCTATTCATTGGTTGGAAGTGATAATGTTCGCAAGCAGTAAACACATACGGTAAGACCAGCAATGGTTACATTGTCCATGTATTGTTTACCACAGGCAATCCTACCATCTGCAAATCTAATGTCAAAATCTATATTGAGGGCCGTGTTGGTGATGTGGGACGACGATGTAGGATCCCAGAGGTGAGAATGGCTTTTGCAGTTCTCATCACCGGTTGAGGCTGGAATAAAGAAATCGCTGGGTCGAATAAGACGAGAGAGTGGATGGTACTGATAGAAATATCTTACCTATAACCGGTGTTTAACTGGACTGGGGTGGAGACTAAAGTGAGTGGGTGTCACGAATGCACGGAAATACTTACCAGCGAAGGACTTGGGAGGAGTGCCGATTAAAATCGTCCCATACCACATTTTATCCATGTATGGTGTCAAATCAACGCCGGCTCCGGACCCGGCCCGTTTCACAGCGGAAGGATGCGGCATTCCTGTGTTCCTTTCGGAACCATCCATGCTACTTGGCCCACGAATGATCTTGCTAAAATCGTGTCAGCAGAAACGATGGGGACAGACATCACAGGTCGATTTACGCGTTATGTGATGTAGCATGAAATTCGCGCGCATCGGTATCAGAGGGTTTCGTGAGTGGTATGGCTATGATACCATCACTTTTCCCTCTAGGATTAGTAGGTATTTGGGTGGCCAAAACGAAAACAGCCACTGTGACGGTAATGGTTGGGATCAGCTTGGTGAACATTGGGTAGCATTGAATGTGGAGGACATACCATCAAGTACGTGCGCCTGACTTAAATACATGTCGAGATGGAATCACGTCTAGGAACTAACCGGATAACAATCAAATTGATGAAGAACATTCGGATCATTGAAACAGGTATGGGTGCCGAGTCTACCAATTGAGTCTGAGCGCCATCCTTGAAACTGAAAGTTGATGAACAGAGACTCAATCCGCAGACAATCAGACGCCAGTAGATCGTTGTCTTTCATATTTATGATCCAATTGAGGTTGATACGCACTGCCATGTGGGTAAGATTGAACACTAGTACGGACGTGCCAGACAAAAAATCCATATTATAGTCACTTTTTGGAAGTCAAGTTGTCAACGACCACTTGCTGGCCATGGCTTCCCCGTGTTCCTGGAAACACGTCCTGGTGCATCTCGGTTTTAACCGGGGGTTCTGACGAGTATAGATACATAGCTTGACGCTTTTCGACTGACGAAGGTCCACCTTGTTGATTGGAGAGCATGAAAGCACGATCAGCGAGCTCAGTCAAGCATAGAAGCGCTCTGTATAGCACGAAGGGGCCGGGTGAGGTTGAAGTTGCGTTGAAGTGGCACTCAAATACTTGGACAATTTGGCAATGCAGTTATCTTCAACATCGATTAAAGTTCTGATCATATGAGCTCTCTTTTCGACGACGAGTTCGAGGACAATGTTACTAACTCGCAAGACCTGGTAGACGACCTCGCCATATTTCGTTCCCCACCCTGATCTGACCCCCCTCGGTGACGGTCCGCAGCAGTTCCACTATCAGCTCACACCACCTCCCTCGCTCTCATTACTGCGAGCATCCCGGATTCGCTAAGCTGCCACACTCACTTCGGAGCTGCACATAATCAACCTCTTCAGAGGCGATGCCCTCGTTAGTTGCGGAGTAGAACCCTGGTTCGACGCGTTCGCCTGTGCCCGTGGCGCGAGCAAGGATGGTAGTCGTCATCTTACTCGGCTTGCCACGCTCACGTTCGCCCATGTATACCTATGACGAAAAAGAAGTTTTCAGAGCCCGAGTTGTCCTCCTACACCTCCAAAAAGACGTCGAGATACCGGAGACTCGTCTCATCACCCATCCCGTTTATCGTTACTGACCTCCATGTGCATGCCCAGGTGATGGGTCGAAAGCGAAACATCTCACACATACACCTGCTCAATGATCATCCCATCCTCAACACATTCCATGGACATGTCGACTCGTGATCAAGTCTATATAGGCAGTCACAAAGCTCACCCAAGACGTGCTTCTGTCACTGCGTCCCAAAAAATCAATATCTGGGCAGCGAGGCCCAACGATGCTCGTGAGTACAATCTAGTTCTACGCCCACCTGTTCTCGCTGAAGTTTGGAAATGTGACAACTAACTTGTTTCCGCAACGAAGCGCTAACATAGCCAAGAATTTACATTGATCAAAAGCAAGGTGTAGATGACACCACTGACTCACCGCCCTTCTGCCATCGCCAGCTCCGCTTTGCACTGGGGTGACATGCACCATCACGAGTTACAGCGGTCTCGGTGGAAACCATCTTGCGAATTCAGACTCTTTCGTTGAAATTTTCACCCAAACCTGTTTCAATGGTCCGAATGTGCTTCATCAGTTTGATTTTTATCCGGTTAGTTCCTAGACGTGATGCCATCCCGACATTTATTTAAGTCAGGCGCATGTACTTGATGGTATGTGTGCTCCTCCACGTTTGCTACCCAATGCTCTTCAAGGTGATCACAACCATTGCTGTCATAGTGCCTGTTTTCGTTTTGGCCGCCCAAACACCTGATCCTAGGGGGGAAAGTGATGGTATAGCCATACCACTCACGAAACGTTCTGATACCGATGCGCGCGAATTTCATGCTACATCACATAACACGTAAATCGACCTGTGATGTCCTCAGGCATCGTTTTGCTCACACGTTTTTTTTAGCAAGATCATTCGCGGGCCAAGTGGCATGGATGGTTCCGAAAGGAACATCGCAACGCCACATCCTTCTGCTGTGAAACGGGCCGGGTCCGCAGCCGGCCTTGTTTTGACACCCTACATGGATAGAATATGGTATGGGACCATTTCGATCGGCACTCCTCCCAAGTCCTTCACTGGTAAGTTTTTTTTTCCGCGCATTCGTGACACCCACTCACTCTAGTCGCCACCTCAGTCCAGTTCAACACCGGTTTTAGGTAAGTTATCTGTCAGTACCACCCACTCTCTCGTCTTATTCGACCCAGCGATTTCTTTATTCCAGCCTCAACCGGTGATGAGAACTGCAGAAGCCATTCTCACCTCTGGGATCCTACATCGTCGTCCCACATCACCAACACGGCCCTCAATATAGATTTTGACATTATATTTGTAGATGGTAGGATTGCCTGTGGTAAACAATACACGGACAATGTAACCATTGCTGGTTTTACCGTATGTGTTTACTGCTTGTGAACATCATCACTTCCAACCGATGAATAGGCAGATATTCAGACCATCGGTGCCGCGACAATATACTCTCCGAATATGGGAGCATCTGTGTTTCCTCCAGATGGTCTATTGGGATTAGCTTTCTCGTCTTTGTCGGTATTTCATGGCCAAAGCCCTCTGTTTCACACACTCTACAATGAAGGAAAGCTGTCTCAACCAGTATTTTCACTCAAGCTCACCGCTTCTGGAGGCGAGTTGTACGTTGGTGGAACGAACCAGGCGCTTTATGTTGATAGTACCCTCGTCTTTATACCTGTAACAAATCCGGCGGTGGTGAGCACAAACGCCAGGCGGTATGGATGCATACTTAGATTTCCCTTTCAGGGTCTCTGGGCGCTGAACATCGATAACATTCAAGTCAACGGAGAAATAGTTCTGACAAATGTACTCGGGGTCATCGACACTGGTTGCAACTTCATTCTCGGCGATCCGCAGCGAGTTTCGGCCGTCCACAAGGTGGCTAGCGGTAAGCCATTCCCGGGCGAGGGTGGTTACTACACCTGTGAGTTTCGATCAATTTTGGTGCTGTTGATTGACTCCCTGTAGTCCCATGTAAAACTTTTCCCTCCGTAACTTTTACCATTGGTGGAAGGCCATTTATCATGCATGCCCAGGCCCTCAACCAGGGACGGATTGCGTATGGGTTTAGAGATTGCTTTAGCGGAATTGCGAGCGTGAATAAGGATCTAAGTGAGATTCTTCCATCAGCATTTCCTGTTCCCATATTGAGTGTGACTAGATTTTTGGTCGATCGGGACCATCTTCCTCCAGCAGTTCTATACCGTATTTGATTTCAACACCGAGTCACCACGAATTGGATTCGCAGAGCTTACGACGATATAATAATACGCGCTATACGCACTGGCATACCCCGAAAGGGTCCTTCCTGCCCGATTAACCTGTGGGAATCGCCCCCACCTTCCTTTTCCCCTCCACCTCCATCTACGAGCAGGAAGCTCCCTCCTCCCCACTTGTCATTGCCCCATATGCAACCAATCTATCCGGGGTCGTTCCCTCACATCTCGATAGGGCTTAAGATTGGTAGCTGGAACCCTAAACGGTCTCGGATGGGCAGCAGTAGGGGTAGCGGAGCCCCCTGACGAGAGCTTTCGCAGGCTCGAATCCGCTACTATCCCGCTCACTCGTCCTGTAGACCGCACCCTCTAACGGCCGGTCGCCCGATCCCAATCCTCGGAGAGGGATGTCAGACGGACGAGCAAACAGACCCGACTGCCCGAGTATCCTCTCCTCGCAGACCTCTATCTACGGGAGCGCTTCGCGCTCCCGTAGATCCCCCACCTGCCACCACCCTACCATTCTGTATCGTAGCGGCAGCCGAGCAAGTCCCCCGACTCCGACGAATTGGTGCGAAAACAGAGACGTTATGGCAACAACTTCATTCTGTTCAACTGCTAACTACTTGTGCTATACACCGCTAATCATACTACCGTATACATAACAAACGAAAAACAATGGAAGAGAGAGAATGGGGAGAAAGACAGCCCAATCAGATGCTCACCCAACTCGATTAGTTCAAAAGGAGACTGCACACGCAATCGAGAGGCCATACACGCGGGAACTACAAAATGCAAAATCAAATAGCCAAGAGTAGTAAAAAAGTTCCCTCGGTTCCATTTGCAGAGAATCCGACGTTCTCTGCAGACAAAACCCTCCCCCACTATCGTGGGAGTCAACATCCTTGAGCTTGTTCTCTTCCGAAGAGGGGTCGCAAATGTGACCCAAATCATGAATAGTAAAACGTCACCTCATAGTCCCTACAATATATGAACTCAAAATATTCCTACACGCCTACCAGAAGGCAGCGACGACTGCGGCGGAAATGGCAACGATGCGCGCTACGCGTTCAACCTCTGTCGTGAACACCTACGCTCGCACCCACCCCCGACGACGGTCTGTTTCCCAAGGGCCGTTTGGCGCGCGCGATGCCGACGTCGCCCACGTACACGCCACATCGACTTGGAGCGAGCACGACGGGCAAAAGCATTTATTCTCTCAGGTCATTTTCATTCTTGTCCCCGACGAGTCTGGTGATTATGCTAGCTCCGTCGGCGAGCCAGGGTATACAAACAGCTGGGCATGAGGGAGTCAAGGGGTCGGGTATGTAGTTTGATTCTGTGTGATACCCGGAGTCGGAATGTCATTGACGCGCGCCAAGAAGCTGATCGAACATTGTGAAGCGCCGTTGCGAGGGTACTTACTAATCAGGCTCAGGAAAAAAGGTTTGTGCCTGTAGCACAGCACAGCTACATAGCATTATATAGTCACGGCTTATAAATCACACTCTACAGTAGACAGCTGTAGCGTACTGTAGCAACATTATGTTTTATGTCAACTACTCTAGCATGATCCAATAAAGTACATTTATATTGACTACAGTAGCACCATATTGTACAACCAAACACGCAAGGACTTCTTGGTCAATGGAGTATGTAAGTGGGGTAAGGGCCGGGACCAACGACGTCCTTGCCAATCATTTCCTTGCCGCGAACTCCTTTAGCATGATGGGATCGACGTTGAGCTCCCACTCGACAACAAAACACGCATGCAACGCACCAGATCAAGACTCGATATCTGTGACAACGCACCCACAAACCGCTTCCTACACTCATCCTCGAATGCATTCACATCCAGCACTGGCAACAACCGCATCGACGCTCGCAGACTCGGAGAAGCAGCCCGCGCCAGCGACCGTGACAACACACCATCACTCGACGCCTCAACGCACTGCGCCATGTGCCGCCATAACAACAATACTGTAACAACATCTCCATTGTACCTGCACCCCAATTCATTATAGCGTTTGTGAACAAACTTGAAGAGAAACCATAAAACGTACCAAGTACCATTAACCTCGTCCTGGAACACGCATACGAGCAGTTGGTACGCTTCATGAATCAATGTCTGCTTTTGTGCCATGTCGAGGTCTTGCAGGAACACTGGATCCGAGATGCAAACAACCTGCAAAAGATTCAGTCTTTTGGTATTCCTCAAGAGACCACATATGATGGCACCTCTTGGATATGTTCCATCTGGATCTGATCACGCGAGGTGATCACGCGAGGACAGCTCCGCTGAGAGATCTGCAATCTGCTTCAATGTTGCTGCCAGTTTGTCGCACAGTCCATTCAACACCTCAATCACATCCCCAACTGTCAGAATCATAGCTGTACGTTGTGTTCATATCACACCCAACAACAAGACGACAAAAAAAAATACTCACCAATCACACAAGACGGCTGCTTGTCATGTCTCGGCACTGACAACACAGGTGACAACACCAACGAAATCTCAGGCTCTGTAAACTCGCTCGCAGCATCGAGGTACTTGATCACCGCTCGCTTGAGCAACAGCTCCTGTCATTACACTTGCACATCAAACTTGGTCTCGGATTGATGACCCGGTGCAAACACACTCGTGAGCACGATCTCAGCATCCATCTGGGGCCGGACAGACTGGTTCCATCGGCTGTTACCCAAACACCGCATAGCCAATCCCAAAACTGCACCATGTATGCCCCCAAAACCGGTACTCATTGTCGACTGTTTATATCACGTCCGTCAGCTCGACCAGCTAACAAAAATGAGAACCGACTTGCCAGCTCTGATTTGGGAATGAGCGGAAGGAGACTCCCACTGAGCGACACAAGCAAATGGATCACTTCGATATACAACAGTGCCACCTCTTCGCTGTTGTTTTTGAGCATGATCACGATCGTGTCTCGGTGGCTAGACAAAAACTCAAGGGCCTAAGCGAGTGAATCAGTACAACATGCAAACGAACCAATCGGAACACTCATGACCCACCTGGTAATTCACCGTTGTGTGCTTTGTACCCAGCGATGCGAGCATGGCCGTAACCAGCTGCACTGCCAGCATAAACAACTAGGCGGCAGTGGAGGGCAGGAAATGCAGGGGCAGCCTGAGCGGGCGCACATTTCCATATGGATGCAGTGTGTGGCCAGCAAGGTGAGAGGGGCAGACAAACGGCGAGCCTGAGTGCCAAGAGAGGGCGGAGGTAAATATCTGAGTACATTTGCATGTGGATGCAACAGGCATGCGGGAAGGGCACGTGTGGCTAGGGCACTGCACGGGCATACCCCTGGGTGGCTGTGTTGATGGGGTTAGTACCTAAATTTGACCCTACTTGACAAATAACTAATCAACAGTCAAGTCAATTGTACCCATGCCCTGCCCTGCCCAATGTTACAAACCCTGTTTTTATCTCTTCTTTTTCTCTTTCTTTTATGTCACGTGACTTGCTTACTAAGCATCACATGACCCTTTTACAAGAGCTCTCTCTTTTCGAATCACGTGACCTGCTTAGTCA
>JBBPOS010000686.1:0-13065 GCA_038091575.1 Leccinum subgranulosum
AGGGGAAGTGATAAGTCCCACGATCACGTGCAAGTCACGTGACCGGTCGATAAGTACTCGGTCGATGAAAACAAGGGAGAAGACTAGAAGGGGAAATGTCAGAGGGTAGACGCTAGCAAAGCAAGACTAGCAAGAAAAGCTAGGTTGGGAACGAGGTTCGCAACAGAATGTACTGCAGGTCGTGTCTATGGTAGTGTATATATTGATGAGGGCAACCAGGCGAGTTTTAAAAGATGCATTTGTCTGCCATATTGTTATTGATGACATTGTCTCTGTAGAGTTTAATGAATCAGTGTGAGAGTATGAGGGGGAAGCAAAGTGATGTATTTAGGTATACTTTGCCATTGACTTCAATAAATTACATATTCACAAATCACATGCTTAATTATCATGAACAAATACATTGAAGTCTGGAAGGATTTTGTTTGTCTTCAAGGTGTCAGTTTGTGTGGTCCATTGGTTGTAATTGCCCTTCCCTCCTTTCTGTCTCTTGGAAGTACTCACCTAAACAACAATATGGATACACAGCATCCTGCCCCAAATGGATGTTCCCTGTTGACTGCTGCTGCAAGCATCTTGAGCTCGTTGATGGAGCCTCCTGAATGTCCACATTCACATTCACAACCAGTAACTCATATTGGTGTCTTCACATTTAGTTATCTTTCACTGACTCCCTCTTCATCCCCCTTGACAACTATCCACCTCTGGTTACTCTCAATGTCATCCAGACTCATCCATAAAATTGTGTCCCCTAGGGTTCCAACAATATAGTATTCAGAAGCACAGCAAAAAATGACATAACCACAACCATTCAAGTGAGTAAGTCAATTACTTCCAGCAAGATACCCATGACTCTCCAAACAAAGATCTATCAACTCTGGGCTGATAAGTCCTATGAGAAGATATGACTAAAGCACAAGCAGGAAGACAAAAGTTAGGCCTATTCCAGGGAGCAATCCAACCAAAGAGATCACTATCAGAAGATTGTATCCATCCATCCTGCACATATAAAGGACCAAAGGTAAACAGGTCTTCTACTCTCCACACTTTTATAGTTTCATCAGGAGAGCCAGACACAATGTAGGTGCCATCAGGTGAGTAGGCAAGAGACTGGACTGCATCTTTGTGTCCCTGGAATGGTCCTGCCACAAGCTGACCACTAGTTGCATTACATACCCTAATGGTATAGTCCCTTGAGCCAGAGACAATGTGGGTCCCATCAGGTGAATAAGCCACAGACCAGACTGGATCTGTATGTCCCTGGAATGGTCCTGCCACAAGTTGACCACTGGATGCATTCCATACCCTAATGGTGTTGTCTTCAGAGCCAGAGACAATATGGCTCCCATCAGGTGAATAAGCCACAGACCAGACTGGATCTGTGTGTCCCTGGAATGGTCCTGCCACAAGTTGACCACTGGTTGCATTCCATACCCTAATGGTGTTATCCCAAGAGCCAGAGACAATGTAGATTCCATCAGGTGAATAAGCAACAGAGTTGACCCAGCTTGTGTGTTCCTTGAATAGTCCTGCCACAAGCTGACCACTGGTTGCATTCCATACCCTAATGGTATTGTCCTGAGAACCAGAGACAATTTGAGTCCCATCAGGTGAATAAGTAACAGATATGAGTGAATGAGTGTGTCCATGGAATGGTCCTGCCACAAGCTGACCACTGGTTGCATTCCATACTCTAATGGTGTTGTCTTCAGAGCCAGAGACAATGTGGGTCCCATTAGATGAATAAGCAATAGACCAGACTGAATTTTTATGTCTCTGGAATGGTTCTGATACAAGCTGACCACTGGTTGCATTCCATATCCCAACAGTCTTGTCCAGTGAGCCAGAGACAATACAGATCCCATCAGGTGAATAAGCAACAGACAAGAAAAAGAATCCATATCTGTGTCCCTGGAATGGTCCTGCCACAAGCTGACCACTGGTTGCATTCCATACCCTAATGGTGTTGTCTTCAGAGCCAGAGACAATGTGGGTTCCATCAGGTGAATAAGCAACAGATGAGACTGAACGACTGTGCCCCTGGAATGGTCCTGCTATGAGCTGACCACTGGTTACATTCCATACCATAATGGTCTTGTCCACAGAGCCTGAGACAATGTGGCTCCCATCAGGTGAATAAGCAACAGAGTTGACTGGATGTGTGTGCTGGAATGGTCCTGCCACAACTTGACCACTGGTTGCATTCCATACCCTAATGGTCTTGTCTGAAGAGCCAGAGACAATATGGCTCCCATCAGGTGAATAAGCAACAGAGTTGATAGAGCTTGTATGTCCCTTGAACAGTCCTGCCACAAGCTGACCACTGGTTGCATTCCATACCCTAATATTCTTGTCCCAACTTGAAGAGCCAGACATAATGTGGGTCCCATCAGGTGAATAAGTAACAGAGTTGACTGGATGTGTGTGCTGGAATGGTCCTGCTACAACTTGACCACTGGTTGCATTCCATACCCTAATGGTGTTGTCATTAGAGCCAGAGACAATGTGGATCCCATCAGGTGAATAAGCAACAGAGTAGACTGCTGATGTGTGTCCCTCCAGAATATGAATCTCAGATGGCCAATTTTTTGGCTGTCCAGGGATCATCAGGACATCCTTTTGAAGGTGATTGGACCAGAGTGCACAAAGTGGTGACCCAGAGGGGGTTTGAGGCATGGCTGACAGATACAAATGGCAAGTAGATTCCCTCAGCACAGGAGCAAATATTTGAATGAACTGGGATGCCTCTGATGCCAGCATGCCAATCTCATGATTCTATTGACATCCTTATTCAGTATCGATTGAATATGGTGATAGTCAATCTTACCTGGGCCCATTTTTTCACGATCCTGCAGGTCTCTATGGCAGACAAGATGAACACCAGTGGTGAGGAAGATGCAAGAAGACTGATGGCTTCAATCCAATAGGGAGGAAATTTTCAAAAAAACATTTGATGTCATCCAACAAGTCTTGGTCAGGAACAGTATTGCTCAGGTGAAGCATCCAGTATTGGCAGGAGTATATCAACTGAGGGGGAATAGCTTTCTTCACTCGACCCGACAGATCAGGAATAGCCATGTTGGGTTCCCGAGAGTCCTTTAGATTGCATATGTTAAACCTAAGCTGACTCTCCATGCATGAAACCAATGCTTTCCCAAGATGCAGAGAATGATGGCTGCCAATGATGATGTGAAAGGAGGAACTCCGTGCTTCATCCAACAAGAAGTCACGGAAGGAGGAATGAAGTGGTCGAATAGGCTTCTCCTCGTCATGCACTCCATCCAGTAATGATCCCATAGCCTTGACTATCTCCTGAATACTGAAGCCCGGGAGCAGTGCAGAAAGGGACATCAATGATAGTGGCTCCCGCAGTGCTAGTATAATGGCCATCACGTCACGGAATGATTGTCGAGCCTTGTTGAGCATGAACAGTTGGCCTAGAACGGTTTGGTATAGTGCATCTAGCGGGTGGATGGTATCTTTACCGTGTTCTAGAAGCATCTTCATCCGGTCCGATGGGCTGACTCCAGTGGCACCCTCTCCTCGGACAAATCTACACGCAGTCGAAGCCCATTGAAAAAGATGCTGTGAATGGCGGACAAGTAACCGACACCACTCTTCCTTAGGCCAATTGGCCTCGAGCTCCGTGTACCGATTGAGTGAATGGCGTATAAACTTCCGGATGTCTTCATCAACATTTTCCTCGGAGATGTCTCCCATCTGCTTGTGTACGACATTTAAACCACTCGCAAACGCATCGAGGATGTCACTCTCGGGTCGAGAGGTGATGAGGAAGCGAAGGTTGGCTGGGAGTGTGTTGTCGGAAATTCGCTTAGAGATGGCTTCCAGCAGTTGCCCGCGATCGGCTAGGCTACCACTTTCGTCCAGAGCGTCGATAACGACCACCAACGGTCCGATGGAATGGAGAAATTTACTAGGTTCGATAATGAGGCGCTCGATTTGCTCATCCGGTGAGATAGACGTGCGAAGCGCTCGCTTGTCTTTCACAATCCCCCACAGAGCAGATTTGTACTGCGGATCGTGATCAGACAGGTCGCGTGCAATCGTGCTGAATAGATTCTGGGGGTTCCGCCTCGCGACGTCAGCGCTGGAGAAGCAATACGACGAGCCTAGTCGTTCCAGCCCGTCATACAGTCGTGCAATCGAATGAGCTACCGCAGACTTGCCCGATCCAGCCACGTCAGTGAGCAAGCAGACCTGTGGGGCATCCCGGTCTGGGTTGTTGATGATATCGCAAATGTCGCGGAGCAACGATTCTCGTGTCCCAGGCAAGCATCCTTTTTTCCTCACATATCTAGCACCAACCGCATATGGCATGTCGCTCAGCTCGACGAATTCCGCTATATCCCACGTCCGTGAGCAGCCGCCCACAGTTCGAAGGGATTGTGCCTACCGATATGCTCCACGGTATTCATCATACGGACGACAGTAACGCCCGTTTGTACCGCCACACCCTCCAGGAATGCGGTCTTAAGTTCTTTCAGCTTAGCCTCGAAGTCCACGATCTTTGCATCTATATCGGATATAGTGTATTTCAGCGTCCGAATCCCTGGATATACAGATCAGAAGAGATAAGAGTCGTGGGTTCGACGATGACTGACAAAAGTCCTTTTGCTTGGCGTATCCGGCGATGAAGAATGCGCACTCTGTTACTTGTTGTAACAGAAGCGTCATAGCCTTGATGTGCGCCTTGACACCCTTCAGAGGTTCGGCGTTGTCGAGGAAACTGAAGACGTCCCTCATGGTGGCCGCCAGCTGAATGATCCGCTCGTCGCGGTTCTTCTGGTTCACCAATACCTGTGTGCACGACGAGCGATTAGCCAACAGCGAAATGATACAATAAGAGACATACTCCAATCGCAGAGGATATAACAGACCAAGAAACCGACACGTATGGATGAATCTGTCTCACCATGAGATCTTACGGCTGCGAGATAATGAAGAACAAACTACCTCTGCGATGCCGGCCACGATCTTGTTGAAAAGTTCAATCCTGTCCAACAGGCCTCCCCACACATTATCAAACATGTTTACTGTGCTCATGACCTGTAATTCAGCCTTGACCGCTGAGCCTAGTAAGCCGACGGTGGCCGGTGTGGTAAGTGCGTTAGCCTCGGTGACGCCGTGCACAGCTTGGCATTCGTCTGCGTTCCGAGTGTCCCCACTAGCTACCACAAACTTGATCCTAATCCCGGAAAGATCGGAGGCAGTGGAGGCATCCGAGTTCGTAAGAGGACCTTCAAACACTGGTCGGAGATCCCATCAGTAGAACACAACGACATATATAATAATATCGTACCGTTGCCCGCAGTGCATTTTCCCATAATGTTGCCGATGGTATCAGAGAGGAATCCGACCAGTTCGTCTTTTCCAATGCCGTGTTTTTGGAAAACCTTGACGACGAGTACGGAACGATCGTCACCGTCACTGAGAGAATTCAGTTTTCTAGTATAAAACGGATAATATTCAACCACAGAAATAAAGTGTCGTTCCAAGTGGTGCCATTCTTCTTCTCCTTTATCTTCTTCGTCAGACTTGATTTATTGCCTATGGTAAACTCGATTTGATACTGCCTCGGGAGGATCTTGCGTCGATTGCGCCCGCGCAGTTCGATATCTGAAGGGAGGAAAGGTCAATTTGAATGACTGGGACAGTCTTACGAGCACACCTTTGATACTGATCGTCTTTGCCGTAGAGCCACCTTCTGTTCGCTGTGCTAACGGCCCGGGCGATACCAAGGGACGGAGGGTATCAGTTGGATTCATACTTGATTTGTTTGTGAAATGGGTGGATATACGAGTGAGCAGTGGGAGGAAGTCGGACGAAGCGCTGGGAACCGAACAATTACCACAACCACGAGGCAACCCACGTGGACCAAATTCAGACCTCCACTTAGATCAATTCCGTTTCTGAGGCTTCTCATCCGCACCAGTCTGAGTATGTACAGAGAAAAATATTGAGTGGTTCGCTTTGCCCTCGTGTTTGATTCTTTCCTTGACTCTCGGCTTTCACTTTTCCAGGCGTGTTTCTTGGGGCAGCGGCGATGAACTGACATTTAGTCACTGCCCCATTGACCGACTCGGTCTTATTCGCCCAACACTTTCTCAGGTAAGCACCCTCACTCGTCGTCGTAGTGTCGCAGTGGCACCCACACCGTGCAGATCGAACACATCAATCTCAGGGCTTTTGGTGTGCTTCCATTCAAGACAACGTTTACATAGGCCCACACCACCCAAGTTGTGGTTGATGCCTTTGAGGTGGGGGGTGCGGTGCGTACCTTGACATCATCATCGGCGACAAGATCATGTCTCGTTGCTTGCCCGCTACAGGCCGCTTTGGGGATTTGGGGCCGCGCAAGAGCGGACACGGACGAATTCGGGAGGATGCCTCACTCGAAGCCATGTGCACAACATTTTGTCCTTCCAACTGCTCCGCGTGAGCGAACCTGAGCCGCGACATGATGCGAGTAATCAGTATGGCAGCGCCGCGGAGGAGAGGGACAAGGGCGAGGCAGTCTGGGCAAGACAATCGCGGCAGGTCGGTGGCTAAGAGAGGCGCCCGTTACATGCGAATTGGCCGCCAGGTGGCCGTGGCACGGCGGGAGAGTGAGTTTTTGCCAACGATGGACGTGTGATGATGAGAGAAGGAAAATCACTTTCATGGGCCAGTACAACTTGGCGCAGTAATTGCAGTAGTACAAAACCATTACATCGTTACACATTACACGAGAAGCAACGTTCTCGTCGTCTCGGTTAATATGCATCAAATCAACGACGTCTGACTGTACCACGCCATGCGAAATGAAACGGGTCAGCAATGGCAGGCCCGTGAAAACAGTACGGCCACGCATGGTATCATCGGCGTCTCAAACGTGGAAATATACGCTTGTCGTCCCAAGCGCAAACAAAAAAGGCGACAAGTCCCACCGCAGTATACGGCCACGACTTGTGCATCCGTACGGCTCCGGCTACGTCGCGGTGGGAGCGCGCGTGTTCGTCGTCGGTGCGGTGCCGCCTTGATCTAGTCTACGAGAAACAAGATTAACATGGTCAGGAGGAACACGAGCCCAGACATGCCGTGGTCCCTGCTCAACCGAGGTACCGTGAGCCACGTGCCCGTCTTGGGCAACAGCTACGGGGACGCGAAGAGGCAGGGTGTGTCTCCAGCACGGGCGCGGTCCTGGAGAGGCAGTACTCGAGCTGGATGGAAAACGAACCATCCGGTTGTAGGGCACTCCCAACCCGAGATGACGATCGCGCGCTCAAGGAGGACAGGAACGAAGAACCAGCGGGTCAAAGTGAAGCATACGAGGGATGCATGCGCCGAAGGGTCCGAATGTACGGTGGTGAGGCGGAAGAAAAGGAAGGCGAAGGAACAGGCGCGCTTGATGAGGACGTTGGACTTGATGGCGAAGTGTAGTCGGTGTTTTCGATGGGATGGAAGTGATGAGAGAAGGTGATGAGAATGACCGAGCAAACACTCGGAGGAAGACGACGATCAACTCGTCGGCGTCAGAGTACGTGAATCGTCGTCACACTTCAGCTGTGCCTGCTATGTAAATAACTGCGCGCGCGATCTCTAGCATCTAGATCGCAGCAGCGGACTTGCGTATTTGTCGCATGCAACCCATCTACGCACAAAGATTCAGCATTGCGAATACGGAAAGAAGAACATAAATGTAAAGTACAGTGCGGGGAAAGACGTACACGGATGTGGACAATCCCTGGATGTACACTTCGCTCACCTTTTGTATCGTGATCCACAGGTCAGAACGATCGAGTCGCTCAGCTTTATGTAAATGAGTACCATAAAATTTTGGGATGGTTGAGAAGGCAAACGTCTCTGCCGTAGGCGGCGACCGTGGAAGCGAAGCTCACCATGTTCAACACTTCGCTGAAGCTATCACGACGACAAAACGCACCTGCTTCCAACGATCGTCTTGTGACATGAGAGGACGGGTCGTCACCATGTCATACTCTCAAAGTGTGCCGAGCGCGTTTTCCAACGCATCGACTCGGAGTAGCTTGGATAGTAAACGAGATGGATGGACTCAACGCCGAGTTGAATCTGATGAGTGAGTCGGACATGTAAATCAGGTCGATCATAACCAAATACTTATTGGACTTCTCCCGCTCTTGGAGTTTAACAATCAACTCACATTGTGCTATGGCTACTCCCCTTCCGAAGGTCAACTCTCCTCAAGTGCAACTTATCGCCGAAGAGGACCCCAATTACCTCAGCGCGTATAAAATTTGTCTCAAATATGAAAGGGAACTTTCCGCGATCAAGAACAAGCTGCGCTATGTTAGGATTCTCGGCTTCTTACTGCTCCATGCACCAAACCGGGGCGTTCGCTCTGAAGTTACCACGTGTATACACTCGTGCAAGGACAGCAGTGACCTCGCCGATATTGGTGCGTTCTTTGAACGTTCCGTCATCATATGTTGTGAGTCCTCCATTTGCCACATCCACTCTTCTGCAATGCTAATTTCTCTTCCACCTTGTCCAGTTAAGAAATGCAAAGGTCGAACGCCAAAAATCAGCGAACACACCTCAAGGTCTTCCTTTGAGGTCATGAAGGACGAGGAGAAGATCAACATTACCGAGGCCCCCAGGAATCACCACTGGCAAGATGCCAAACATCACGTCAGTGAATGATTGCAACTGCATTCATCGTCCCTCTTTCTCACTGCCCCATCTTCTACAGGCTCTCATTCGAGACAATTGGAGATGTGCTGTAACGGATACAATTGACCTTGGAGCCCCCAAAGATATCATCGCCAAACTTGATCCGACGACCACCGTCGGAGTGAATACACACTGTGCCCATATCATTCCAGAGACTATGTTCTTTGATGTGGACTCTAAATCCAAAGATAACTCCAAGGTGCGTAGCCACAGGAGGTCACATTACAGTGAGCAACTCACGTCTAGATGCCTAGCTTGACTATTCCGCTTCTATATTGGCTGTTCTCAAGCGATTCCGTCATGATATCAACGAGTTAAACGGGGATAAATTTCATTCCCTAATCAATATCATCTCTATGACTGGGGATGTGCACAATGCATTTGATCGGCTGGAGTTGTACTTCGAAGCCACGGCGAGTTTCAGCATTGCCGTGTATTTTCCGAGCCACCACACTCATTGGGTACCGTTTCACTACAGTCACAGGTGGATCGTTATGAAGTCAAGTGGTTCGGTATGAAACCTCATCACACCTTGCGCCAGTTTGTCACATTCTCAACATCGGATCCCGAAACTCTTCCGGTTCCTGCGCCCGAGTTTCTTTCCTTGCATGCTACCTGTTGCAAGGTTGCTCACCTCTCTGGTGCCGCTGAGTACATAGATGAAATTTATCACGATGCAGACAAAATAAATGTCTTATCAACTGATGGCGCTTCAGGAGTCATGCTTGACTATCTGCTGTTGTCCCTACCGACCTGTTCTACGCTCGAGGACTAAATTTCCGACATTACTTCCTCCGCTACTCTTTGCTCATTCGACTCCAACATATACTTCCATTTCTGATCTGCGCTGATCACGGCATCACACCCTGGGACCCCATCCGTTCGTCAGCCACATGCAAAAACTCGTGCAGTAAATTCCTTTACATCAGAGCGACATGCACGACTTTCTACTGGATCATAATTGTACAAGTTCAGTATTCCGGGCGCACAACAGGCAGGATCTAAAAATGTTAACTTGTCTCCATGACCCCAGAGCGAGAACACGAGGTGAACGCCACAAATTCAAAAGGTTTGGGGTGCTTCTTATAGAGCACGAGCGCTCCGCAACCTATTTCACGAATTCTAAGGGTTTAGGGTGTCTTCTTATAGAGCTCGAGCGCTGTTTACCTGGCTGTTATAAGCTTTTGCTATCCCACTCGTTAGACCCCGTCGCCCTCCATTCCATCGATTGTGCAGGTCATCGAAATAGACACATTCTTGATCCATCCCCCCTTCTCTTTCAAAAAATCGGTATCATGGGAAACGTTCTAGCACCCATGGTCATACCCCTGGTCGGTTGGGGTGTCCAAGCCCTGATGCATGCTTTCCGTCGTCCAGATAGAGAGAACCCTACCCTGGGCGACATCCAAGCCCGCCATCAAGCCGAAGAGGCACAGAGACGCGCCGAGCAGGCAGCCAGAGAGGCCCAAGAACTCGCTGAACGTATCCGGCGCGAAGCGGATTTGGAGCGCGAGCAAGCCCGGAAACGCCAGGCCGAGGCCAACAGAGCTGCTGCGCGGGCTGCAGAGGAGGCAGAACGGATGAAAGTGCAGATGGAAGAATCAAGTAACGCCGCGAGGCATGCGCAGGAACTCGCAGAGGAGGCTTCCAGAGCCGCACGGGAGGAGGCTGAGAGGCTTGCACGAGAGGCCCAGGAGGAACGCGAGCGTGCGCGGAGGGCAAAAGAGGATGCGGAGAGGGCTATGGCAGCTGCGAAGGAAGAAGCCAAGCGAGCCCAGAGGGCTGCTGATGAACAGCGTCACGAGGCTGAAGCAGCCAGGGCTCTGGCCGACGAAGTCGCTCGTGCAGCTGCGGAGGAGACCCGCAAGGCGGTGGAGGCGAAGAAAGAGGCCGAGAGACGCTTAAAGGATGGGATCCAGCCCGTAGTCACACCCTCCCCTGAAGAAGTCGCAGCCGCCAAGCGACGCATCGAGTACAAGGAAGACTGTTTTCATTTCGCTATCGCCGGCATCTCTGGGAGTGGCAAGTCTTCCCTTGTCAACGCTTTTCGCGGCTTGCACACCAAAGACGCGGGAGCGGCAGCTGTAGGCGTCACGGAGACGACGCTCAATATGACCAGATACCCAGATGTCAATCCGGAGAACCCATTCGTGTGGTACGACATTCCTGGAGCGGGTACGCTGAAATGTCGGGACTGGCAATACTTCAACCAACAGGGTCTTTATGTCTTCGACTGCATCATCGTGCTCTTCGACAATCGGTTCACCATAACTGATGTCGCGATCCTCCTCAACGCGAGACGGTTCAACATACCCACCTATATCGTCCGTTCCAAGGCCGACCAGCACATCCTGAATATCATGAAAGACATGGGGTATGATAGCGAGGAAGAAGATGCCAGTGATGAGCGGAAGAACAAACTGAACAAGGCCGCGCGCAAGAAGTTCATCGACGAGACGCGAAGGAGCGTGCGAACGAACCTGGAGGATGCAAATTTACCTGACCAGCGCGTATACATTATCTCCAGCAGCACGATGCTACAAATCGTTCGGGACAAGGTGCCGAAGAAGGCGATTGACGAGGTGGAGCTAGTCAACGATCTGCTCAACCAGGCGTACTCTCGTAGGGTTACCCGGTCAAACGAGATAGTTTCCAGTGGTGGCGCTAGCTCCGGGTCGAGATAGATTATTTTTGCAGTGCCGTTTTGACCTGTCGTACCTCTGCTAGCCAAGCCTCGTAGACGACCCGGGCGTGACAACTAAATTTCAATCTTGTTTAGACATCATGTACGCTCGTGAATAATAATCATCATCCAAGTCTCATTCCAAGTCTCCATGCAATATATTTCTCTTCGTAGTTGGGACGTGATCCTCTTGTTGGTTTTCCAGGGCTGGACACATAACTTTTCATCGATTTATTGACCAGATCTCGTCGGAGGTGGCAGGTGGCATCGTCGAAAAAATCTTTGCAGCAAAAATTCAATCTCGACCGACTATTTACTTCGGTCAAAGTCGTTGTTCACTAGTATCGATGCCCTTTACCGTCTTTTTGGTACTCAATGACCAGAATTCGAGACATGCATGTAGCAATATATTTCTAATAAGGGATACAATACGCATACAAGAAAAGAGGTAATGATAGAGAGGTAACTTAAATATCTATGATACGCAAGCCACAAAGAAGTTCCCGGTTGATACAAGCGGAAATAACTTACGATATTGACTCGAGTCTGGAATGGGGGATCGGTGGTAAATCAAGAATAGGGCGGAAATAAATGAAAGAGGTGGTCAACCGGACGGTTAGAGTGAATCAGCTCGGAGATAATCCCTGTAGCCGTCGTACGCTGCCCGCGCGTCCCCATAGAGCACATCCAACAACGCCTTCTCTTCTCTTGTAAACCCGGCCAGGTCACCAACCTTTCCACCAAATTGCAAAGACTTGTCATTGGGGTGACCCAGCTTCTCCACAATCGTCGCCTTCCATTGCTTCCACACCTTGGTGTCGTTGGGGAGCAACTCGTTCAGGATTGCCGTAGGGTCTTGCAGTTGTAGCACCAGCAGCATGAACACGACGGCGCTCGTACGCGTACCGAGTGTGTACTTGGTCAACCTCGGGTTATCGAGCACGTTCTCGAACAGGAGCTTCCGATCCATCTTCTCCTTATCTTGAGAGGACAACCGGGTATTGTACAGCGCAGACACACCTAAAGAGACGAGGAACATGATCTGGCCGAACAGCGACGCTTGAGGGATGAGCAGGAGCTGGGCAATGGCCTGAATGAGGAAGAGGGGAGAGCACCATCGGACGAGGTGAACATGGGCTTCGCTCGCGAAGCGGAGGGAAAATCTGCCGCGGGTGATTGAGTTCACGGCGCCTTCTGTGCCTCTCAACAAGACGATGTCCTTTCCCGAGTTCAAGATTCCGTCACCAGCCGGGGATCCTTTGGCGGGCTCTGGATGACTAAAAACTAAATCTGCGGAACCAAGGACGAAAGAGAATACGCCGCTGGCGAGGATGCCCACGAGGATCAAGGATGATGCATACCAGTCCTCGACGACAGCGGAAAACACACACGTGCCAACACTGACAGCGATGGGAAGGCTGGAGAACATGAGGGTGGCTGCGCTGCTGCGTGTGGGATGCATCTCAGACGGAGGTGCCTGACCGAGATCGACGACGGTGATTCCGACTGGCTGAGTCGTCCTCCCCGGAACCACCTTGTCCTCGCGGTCCCACGCAGTGCATTCCTTCACGAAGAGAGCGGCCAGGTTGCCTGTCTCCTCGATGACGGTCCCCGAGTGTGCAGCGCGGAACTTGGGTCCTTTACAATCATCATCAACGCCAAACAATGCAGCC